>JAYJLV010078824.1:0-41554 GCA_036873485.1 Torymus texanus
GTCATATTTGAGATCAGCCCATCAAAATACATAAGGATATGATAGTCAGTGCTCTGGGTTTGACCACTTTCTTTTTTGTGTGTGGCTGTGTTATTAATTGAAAATCAAATTTTTCAATTTTTTAGACTATTGCATCGTGTAGAGCATACTCGAAAATAGTAGGAAAGAGTATTTTCCTATAATTTTTTGTCTTTTTCATTAAATTATTTAAGCTCAAACGTAAGAAAGAATTCCCTTGCATTTGGGACTCAATGGGTTAATTTCACTATATCACTACAGTGTCCTAATTTCAAGGCCCAAAACATATTTTTTTATTATTTAATTAGATCATGCCCTACATGGTCTATTTTGGATGATTTAAAAACCATCTTTTTCGTCGAAAAATGTTAAATTAAAATTTTTAATTATTTGAACATGATTTTTCCTTCTTTGAAATATACTCACTAAGTACTTTAATTGAATATTTTTCGAAGAAGAAAATGGTATTCAGTTTATCGGAAATAGATTATGTAGGGCATTATTAGTACTATACACTGGCTCGAAATTTTGAGTGTAAGAGGTATCTCAACATTCTGGGGTAATAGTGTAAAATTAAAGTCATATTTGAGTTCAGCGCGTCAGAATACATAGAAATATGATTGTCGGCTTTGTAGAACAGACCATTTTTTTATTTGTGTGCCTGTGTAATTTATTACAAGTAAGGAAGTCGGCACAAACCGAATATCGTTATAGTGAATTTGACATATAAGCTTCAATTTGTTATATCAAGTAATCGATTTTTGTAAGTATCCTTACAGTTGTAAGTTTAGTGTACAGTATAGTTTAAGTGCATCAATTTCTCATAGATAGCGCCATAGGATCGGTCCCAATAATGTATCTTTGAAATTAAATGCCATTAAGTTAATACATTGTCGTTCTTAATCACCTACCCGATTATAGTGTTCATTAAATGATGCAATTTTTGGGAAATGAAAAAGAGTTGGCTTACGAAACTATGATTATCACCCTTTCAAGAGAATAATGACACTGCGTAATTATTTGCCACCGGAGCATGTAAGTTTTATCGTAGAAAGATAATGACTTTGCATAAAACAGATTTTCCTACTTCTTTTATACACTTTTACTTTCGTACATATTCTTTTCCTTCAGGCATTTTTCATTTTTATTAGTGAATTTTACATTTTATTATAAACTTTTTATTAACGAGTTTCACATAATTTTATTTAAATGCAA
Source organism: Torymus texanus (assembly GCA_036873485.1). Taxonomy (NCBI): domain Eukaryota; kingdom Metazoa; phylum Arthropoda; class Insecta; order Hymenoptera; family Torymidae; genus Torymus; species Torymus texanus. The sequence goes on from JAYJLV010078824.1 coordinate 1,234, forward strand.
ATAGCAACAACTATTCCAGGATTTTGAACACTTTAATATTTATTACTAAATGACATAAGAACAACTTTATTTGGCAGTTCAGAAGACTTCATGTATAAATACCATTTTCTTCATGATAATTTTACACTTAGAGAAGAATATTATTATAGTATATGTATATGTATAATAGAATCAACAGTGGTGAATATATTTACTTACGTATGGTGTAAGCATTAGTACGAAATAAATACTTTTTTTCTAATTATAATACAAATTTCTGTTAGTACTATGGAAAAAATTCTCAAGAAATACTCATGTTTCTAGACAAGCAAGTCGCGTGTGTGAAGAGCTTCCGGCACGAACTGTTTTCCTGAGAGCTATGGAAGATTTTCTCAATTAGCGAAAACGTGGAGAATTTTTATACACTTATGTTTCAGAAATCCCTTTTAATCTTCCCAATCTCAAACTTTATATTTTAATAAACTCCTTTTCTTTATCCAGAACAGAATATCACAGGAATAGACACTCTGTAACATACAAAGAAGCACGTGATCATTTATATATATTTGATTCTACTAAATTTGTAAGACCTGTGAAGGTTCATAAAACGGCCATTGGCAAATTAATTATAAGTAGGAGATATATTTTTCAAATAATTTTATTATTATTTTAAGTATTTATTTAAAAAACAGATTTGTCCCTCACCTTGGCTAGATATTTATTTTATGTTAAGAATAGAAACATATTTTTAATCCTTTTAGTTTTTATATTCGGTATCAAAATCATTTTAAAATTTCAATTTAAGATGATATTATAACCGTCATAAGAATAATATATTAATAAGGATTAGCCATATGTTAACTATTAACATATATATGTATATTATCCGTAAAAGTGTGCATACTTTACCAACAAGTGAAAATATTTATATTTATATTTATAGTTAATATGTTAATATGTTAATATATTAATATTTTAATGTGTGCGTGTGTGTGTGTGTATATATATATGTCCTTTATGGTAACTATTTTGCAATACCAAAGTAATTCACTACCGAATGACTGCCCGTTCAAAAGATCATAGAGATTGTAATCATAGCTGGCAATATGATGTGATATTAATAATTTCTGAATTAAATATGATTACAAAATGTTTGCTTCAAATAGAATTTTTCCTTATTTTGGCAATATCGCCAAGTTCTACGATCTTTAAAACTTATTATAATACTCATATCTCACAATTCTCTAACCATATTCAAGTGTTCCTCTTACTGCCTCCCAAAATCATGCCCATCAAGGTTAATCCTGTTGCGTTATCCCAGGAACGTTTGATATACTTTTCGTACACATTGAACATTCTTGTATAGAAATATATTTTTTATTATTCTCCAGCTGCGCATTTAATACGTCATTTTACAAAGAAAAATATTTAGTTACATTATTTTAAAAATTTAATCCAACATCTTCATTACAAGATGTTTTTCACTGAATATAAAAAAAAACACAACAAAAAATGTTTTCAATCATTTGCCTTATACGATGAAATTATGTAGTCATCACATTATCCTGCCCCACCCACACTTCGTATTCGCGGTAAGGGAGTCCCGAAAGACAGCCGGCGAATCGGCGCCGGTGTGACTTAGGATCGTCGCGGCGTGGCGCACGCATAAAGCGCTCGGCGATAGACGAAGGTGGCTCAGTCGCCCACCGATCGGACTGACCGATGTATGAACCGCTGCCCGTACAACAAAGTTCCATAAGTCCCGCGCTGCTCACGGGCACAAGTGATTATTCAGTGCACGAAGCTAGTGTCGTGAAATATCTTCAGTTAACGAAATTCCGGCTTTTGTTCATAGAAATTTCGGCTGTTATAGTGTCGTTAGCCAAGAGATAGATGAGATTAAATTGTTTCACTTTCCGTGGAATCGTTTGAAATTTGCCTTCAAACTTTCTTTGGAATAACTGAAGTATTTGCTTTTGTGAAAGTGTGCAGGTATGATATTGAACTTTATAGACATAGTGTTTTTTTATTCATATAGTATACTTATTTTTTTGTATAAAGTCTACTGTAACTTAATAATATATTAGTACATTTTTTAAATTTTCACTTAATTTGAGCCACTCCATAACCCAACGTTATTTATGATAGAAGGTATTTCTTGGAGGGATTCTCTCATTCAATTTTGAATTCTAAGACGAAACCTTTTTGACTAATGACTAAATTCAAACTAAATGAACAAATGAATTCTTGCAAATTTCGGTAACGATTGGTTGTAGCATCAACCTTTTTAAATGTTGTTAATTTCCAATTTCTTATAGTTTAGTAATGCCTGTTTATTTTTAATAAGACTTTTCCGAAGTAATAACTTAAAAATGTAGATATAAAAATTGGATACATCTATAGATGAAAAAGAGTGGAAACGTTCGCCGTACAGTTTTACTCAATTTGTTTAGTATTGCAGCTTTATATTTATTTAGTTTAATGAAATTTTCTTTGTTATTTTATTGATTTTGATAAAGTAATGTAATTATGTTCAAGATCTAAAGCTATTGTTTTACAAAAGTCCTGATTGGAAATTAAATATTTGTAGGTTGATATTTTTCATTAGTTTGTAAACATTGGAAAAGGTCCAATTAAATATGAGGTAATTGAAAATCTAGTAGAAATTGTGTGTGTGTGTGTGTGTGTATATATATAATATAATTGCATGAGATCTCTTGATTTTGCATCGTATACGAGGAAATCTCGTTATACGTATGATTAGTATAAGATAAACCGGTCGGTGGTTTATTTCACAAAACAGTTAGAATCACATTTATACAAGATTTATTTGATGACTGAAATAGTAAAAACCGAGTCGCATTCATTGATCGGTATTTAACACATTAGTAAGTAATTCATACATTCCTATCGTTAATTTTGTAATAAACTTATAGATTCTTACATAACTTATCACATCTGCAAAATCTTTTGTTGAAAATTCGAATTTTACATTGATATCATGAAAATTGTTCGTAACATTAATGTAATTTATTTTAGAAATAAAAAATTCTACAATCTCTTTAGGCTTTTAAATTATCTTTCTTGCATATATTAGTATTTTAATTTATAATATTTCGAAATGTAAAAAAAATATACGAAACCGTCAGTATAAAATAATTTCAATGTATACACGAATTTTTTTGACAAGTCAGCAGAACTTATTGTAAATACGAAAGCATTATAAATATGCATAATTTGTTGGTGAATAAACAGATTCAAAAGAAAATATAAATTAATAATTAGGTCATTATTTTGTTATGCAAATTAAGAATGTAAATGTCACACTATTGTTGTGAAATGGCGCAATAATCAAATGTGATAGAAATGCATGTTTGTTATTTCACTAATGAAAATTTTAATCAGCATTTTAAGTACTGACTGGAAAACCAAAATTTTGTTAATGTATGTTAGAGTCAAATTCCATTAGAGCTAAAGTAATCGGAAATCGATATAAGAACAAAGTTGTTTGACCGGCTGTAGCAAGTGCGCAGGCTGGGAAAATATGTATAAGCGCCTTCTAACGTGGTAACTTGAAAAAATCAGCAATATGTGCACGTAATAATATGTAACTTTATTCATTATTTCGGTTTAGCGTAATATTAGCTGCGTATTCAAAATAAAAGAAAAATATTCTTTAATTTTTATTTTTTTAATATTATTATCGATTGACGTGTTAACTTATAACTGTTGTTAATTACTAGAAGCTACAAGTAATACTACATATAGTAACTTTATAAATATTTAAATAATTCACCAGAAATATTATAATAGTAAGTATTTGTATATTAAGTAACATAACATAAGATAAGGAAAACTTTAACAATTGCAGACAATATACAGTATTTATATTTCATAGTATAACCATTCTCTGAGTTAAATTAATTTGATTATGGTCAAAAAATGGGAAATACACAAAATGATTTATAAAAATAAAGTGCATAAAAAATTAAAAACAAAAGTTATCATATACGCTATTCCCAAACCTTTAATGTCCAAATATATTTTCAATTACAATGATTTCCATACAAATAAGATAGATTAAAGCAGCAACATTGTGCTGCGAAGTAACTTTTCAATAAAACTTTAGTAACTTTTCAATTTTTTATATTCATATAATAATAATGATAACATAAACATATATAGATGAATAGATAAAATTATGATCTATGCCCGATTGCATAATAGTTTGTAGACATGATAAACCGGAACTCTATTGGCTCAAGGCATCCACATTACCTATTTTTACTACACAATTTTAAATTATTAAAGCATTGACCTATAAGACATTTGATTTGAGAACTAATATACAATTTGAGTAGCGATAGTTATGTAATTAAAATTGATGAACAATGTAGTAGATTTAGAAATCCCTTATTCTAATCATTAGATGCACTACCGATAGTCTGCGTCGCATATTATTATTACGAAGTTCGAACTCGAAACAACTAAGTGACTTTGACTTTCAAGATTATCAATCAATTTTTCTTTTCCAATTCATTAGTAAAGTGAAGAAATCTGTAATTTTTGGTTTTGCACGTTCAATACTTTAACTATGCGTAGTTTAGTATTATAATGTAGGAATAGCGCTGCACAAGTTATTGAGAGAAGATTGTCACTGTAATTATAAACTTGTTAAAACTTTCACAGCTTAGGTACCGCTGCGTTGGTGTACAAAGTGTCAAGAAACACTTTAAATGAAAATAACTCTGCTGACAAAGATAAAAGTGAAAGGACCTAACAATCTATTACACAATATAGGAATATGGGTCAGAATATTATAGACGTGTTAACTTTAAGAGGTATAGATGCTTCAGTGTTGCAAAAATGGATTTTTCTTTTGATGCGTTGAAACTAGATATCCTTACAAAAGAAAATTACAGTAATATAAATTTATATTATTTGAAATTGCTTAGAGTATACAAATTTTAAATTTAATATAAAATTCATATACTTAATAAGTTACAAAATATTAAGAATCCGTCATTGATTTTTAATATTCCGAAAAAAAATCAAGCTTGGCTAACCATAAAGAAAATTGTTTTCTTAATTACTAAAATAATACTGTAATTAGAAGGTAACTTTAAAAAGTTTGAAGAAAGCCCATACAAGATATTCATTCTCAAGCTTAGAATTAGCCATTTCTGATGATTGCCATACGAACAGATTGAGACTCCATCATAATTATCTTTCAATTGAGTGCTCCTTCCAGTATACAGATCGAACGAAACGTGTCTCAGTATTTTATAATACTTTTCGGGCTAGAAATAACTATCACACTAGGTTTTTTAATACACAGAAGACTTGAAATACATTAACCTTGGAATTTAAATTTCGGAAACCTATACGACCTTGCGGTGCGCCATTGGTTACTGTTTAAAGGCTTCCAATATAAAGCCTCTGTCAATTTACCTAATGATGACTTTCATCTGCGTGCATCATAGGCTCAAACCGTGAAACACAGTGGAGAAAAGATTTTGTCAGGAAAGGTCAAAACTGTTAACTAATAAATCTTCAACATTCATCAATCTGAAAAGATGATCGAATCACTGTTATAGCCTGAAGCTATAAACTCTTTAAGTATTGCAAAATGTGAATTATACTGTAGGATAACTAAGTACATATCGTGCCCCTGAAATGTTCAGTAATTGGACTTTGCTTTTGCTGAAGGAGCACAACTACATTATTTACCCTACGTTCACTCTTAAATGCTGAACTCCTACCGATCATATAATGATTGTTACTAGGCCGCATTACTTATAGAAATTATTTATTTGCTTATTAGTATTATTTGTAGTCCTATACATCACGTTAGTTTACTGGCAGCACGAAAAGTTAATATTAATGGAAAGAAGAGAATCTTGGTTTGATGATCTATATTTTAAGTAAAAAAAATAATTGATCAATACGAATACGTTGATTGCAATCATTAATTGATTTAATAGTGATCATTCAATTCCTAATGTCGATAATATTATGATTTACAAAAGTTGCGAATAAAGGAATTTTCGAGAAAAAAGATAAAAATGTCTTGATACTTAGAAATATTTTGAGAAATTAAAATTTCATATCAAGTGACATATATTTGAATATAATAGCTCTAACTCATGAATAAAGCATGCTTCATTATGTTTCTCAGAAAATACATATTTTTCAATACCGACATATGAGCATAACATAAGAATGACTTTTAAAATTGTGAAATAATTCCTTATACATTTTTTTTGTTTCAGGTTCCACCTTAATTTAGAAAAATCCTTTGTCAAATAAAAAAATGGTGGATACAGGAAAGAAAACGTCGAGTATACCAGAATGGTTTCAACAGAGAAATGTTCTGGTCACCGGCGGCACAGGATTCATGGGAAAGGTTTTATTAGCAAAACTACTCATGAGCTGCGCTGATATCGGAGTAATCTATGTACTGATAAGAGATAAAAAAGGCGTTTCTTCTAAAAGCAGACTAATCAATTTACTTCAGGTTTGTTAACTAGTATATTCAACTATATTTTTAATTTTACCCTACTAATTTTATATGAAAATCGTATATTAATGGAATATCGAGCATTATATAGTTTGATTTTACTTTTATCATTATATTCTTGTAAAATACACGTATTAAATAATATTTTCGATTCCTTAATAGTAAGGTAACAAATAATTTTCTTTAATAATATGCTCAAAAATTCAACTCAATACTGTGGCAATTGAATATTTGAAAATTTATTGATTTCTCTGAGAGAAATGGAAAAAAAATTTTCTTTCAAGTTTTAACTTTTTGTTACGGACGTCATCTTTATCAAAACTAATTAACGCTTTATTGTTATGCTCTAATCTATTTTACGGCTACTGTAATGATTTTTCCAGTTCTATATATTGAATTGAACTAGGTATATGAACAATTATAATATATTTGAAGTTTGAGGAAAAGTTTTATTACGTGTACATGACGTCGAAAGGTTAGAAATGAAGAAAATTTAAATCCAATGTAAGTCATCAATAATCCTTATAATTTTATAGTCATGAAGTCAACATGTTGACGTCAACGATGATTTAATATTTCCTAAAGGTTGGAAGTTTTTTTAATAATTATACCTTAAGTATCTTCGTTTACTAAGAATTCTACATATATTCTCATAAATACAGATGAGCACGTTCGATACATATAATAAAAAACTGGCATTTTACATTTTAACTGTATAGTTAATTAGTTTTTTATTCTGTCATATTAGATGCTTTTTACGTTCTGGCTACAGTCTATTCAATTTTGATAGTCGTTAAAAACTTCATAAACGTAAAAACAGCATGAACATTTATCATCTGCCATACAAATTGAACTATTAGTGATTCGTGAAAATTTCGAACAGTGACTTGCACATTATTTATTTATCCGTACGTTTACGCCCTATTCAATTATAGGGAAGTCATTTAAGTGTTATCTTGGGAATCCCCAGCGAATTACTCATGCACAATCTAATACTGATAGCCTTGAGCGCGGGTTCGAGGTCCGTTGCACCTTCGTACTAACAATCTCCGTTTTTTTTTCATTCCTTCGCCAGCTCATCCCGGGCACGTAAAACAAGGAATGTCCGCATAAAGAGAAGGAGTTTGCATAAGTGATTTTCAATTTTCCCTGAGAAAGGCAAAATAGTTTCGGATCTGGAAGTCTAAAGAGGTGTTAGCGCTTGATAATTTTAAACGCGGATGATTCTTCGAAATATATTAGCATGGATGATCATGATAAATAATGGTTAATTGCGGTTAGTGTAACAGTTTGCAAAAAATGTGTTTGTTTGAGTTATTGTTATAATTAAATTGTTTGTTTTAGTTTCACATTAAATAGATATAAATTTAATATTTATATTTTAGATATAAATTTAATATTTATACTTTTTTTAATATTCACGTTTCTTTCGCAACCTTACTTTAAAGATTAATATGGGCAAATACCACAAAACAAGTTTTAAAATAACGCAAGGAAGTTTGAATTTTTGTTGTGAGTTTTACAACATTATATGAATACTATAATACACAATAACAGAAAACTGGTAGAAGTTTATTGGTCAAGTATGATTAATATATCGATGAACTTGCTCTATTTTAGACATAAGTTACGTAAAAGATTAATAATTCGAGTGTCCAACTAATCCAAATTGCATGATGAGATAATTGAATGTATTAGCTTACCTTACAACGAAGCAATATTAAAGATCTTTTCAATATATATATATATATATATTTAAGTTATCGAAATTTCCGCAGATTTTCATATATATAGAGATATAATGTTTCATCATTATATGTTATCATCAATATTAATAATACCTTGTTTAATTTATTTTTTAAATCACTGTAAATTAAATTTGAAAATTTGTCGATTTGATTAAAATACTAATATAGCAAAAATAAATATTACAAAATCATTATGAAATAGTCTTTACATATATGCTACATCCATTCTGTGATTATTGTGAACATAAATAAGGATTCGTTGAAAATATAGCTCGATATTCATACACTCGATTAACCTTTAACTAGCATTCGGAAAACCCCTCTTAAGCAATATATAATTAAGAATTGCCCAAGCTAACGCCGGAGTGACTTTCTGTTTTTCTTTTCTTACTACGAATTCCCCGTGTTATTGATCGATTTAACCAAGGCAGTATAATAATATAAAAAAAAAGTCATAAGAGCTCGCAATAAGGAGCAAAGGAGTACTAAGAAATCAAATAACGAGAGGCACAAGCGGGGATAGAGCGGCCGCAAAAGAAAGTGCCAGACGAGGCCACGTGGTTTACTGTTGAGTCTTTTCGTTCATCATAAATTTTCTATTTCATTATTTATATTGCGCACGTCTACTTCTGAACCAGTTCTTTGCGCCATACACTCGTAGAAATATAGACGTATTCTAAAACGCCATATTCGTGACAAAGGTAACGTTCGGTACTGCAACGTCTGTAATTTAGAAGTCTCATCGCATGCACGTGACGTGTTTGGCCATTGTCGTTATACTTTTCGTTTGCGTGCAATGTTCTCTATATGTGAAAAAAATGTTCCGTTCTAAGATTTCTTCTATGCTTCTTTTATGTTTATTTCTCTGAATATTTCTGGTATTCACTGGTATGCAAAAAATCTGGGATCAAGAGAGATAAAGAATTTAGTGTTTTGAAGTAAAAGAACATATATTTGTAGTTTTTTGAAAATACTATTTTAGCACTAAAAAATATGTAGCTTTTGAAAAATTGCATTTTTAATTTTACAAAATATTACAGTAATACATCATAAATATATAAACGTAACATCGTGAACTTAATATTTTCTTAGAAATTGTTTGCAATAAGTTATTTACTTATAATAATTCACATTCGAATTTGAAGAGGAAACCAAATTGACGTTATTAATATCGGAGATAAAGAATATAGAATATATGCAAAACGTACAACATGCGACAATGTATTATGTAAATTTATATATACGACAACATTCATGAAGTAAATGATAAATAACCATGTGTTATGCATTCTGAGCTATGTACCGTTACGATTATTATCATCTACCTATACATTTTTACAATGTGTTAGTATTGATGAGTGATTATTTTATAAGCTTCTTCGCTTCTGAATAAAGTGATGGAACTGAAATAAAATTATCTACAAACAGCCATAAAAAAGACAACTCTTCGATGAATCATGCAAATGGGCACTGTCTTGAAGACGCTAAAAATAGCTTTCCTCAAAAATCTTAAGAAATGTTTAGATGAAAATTACGTAAATTACCTCATCTCTCTCTCTCTCTCTCTCTCTCTTCGATATTAGCATTTTTGTCATTTCAGCAAGAGCCATTCAGGCAGCTGCGAGAGAACCAGCCGGAAAGACTAAAAAAACTCGTAGTAGTGGCAGGAGATACGACGTGCGGCGGACTCGGGATTTCCGCCGCGGATGCGGAGATCATAAGAAACGGTGTGTCCGTGCTGATTAACATGGCGGCGAATGTACGCTTTGACCTAACACTCAAGACCGCCGTCAATCTGAATACACGGGGAACAGCCAACGTCATTGCGTTCGCCAAACAGGTACGTGGTTGATGCGGTTTTCGGTTGCAGACGTTTTATTGGCTGTCGCTGTTTATACAGTGAGAGACTTTAATTTATTGTTCATGATGCGTTGAGAGAATTACAAATTGTTCGCTTTGTTCGGTGTCATTTTTATGCGGGTATTTTTCGAGGAAAAAATTGTTTAAACATATTTTAATAAAAGTAATCGAAACAGAATGCGAAAATAGATTAATTAAAAACTATATTAATATATATTCTTGGAGCTTCCGTGGAGAATTTTTATCCTAATGAAATTGATAACAAAGACAGATTAATATTATATTCTAACTAACGAGAGAATAATGTAAAATAATGAACAACAACAAATCATACCCTACCTTTGTTTCCTTTTCCCGTACCTCTGCTTCTACCGATGCGTTCTACTCTTCACTAAAAGATTATTCGGAAAAATTGATAAATGGTACCTACTTTTGAAGTATCTTTAGTTTACTTTTTAATCGGGTTGAAAAAGTATTGAGTAAATAACTATTTTTTTTTGTTTTTTATACGATTTTAATGTCATTCAACTCTTTAAAAATTTTTTTAAAAATGGACTTAAATGGACATACCGGATAGAAATTTCGGAAATATTCATTGACTTGAAATCTTTGTATGATATAGTTTTTAAACTTACAAACTAATCTGTATAAACTATAGTAGTTCAGGCCATGCATATATATTAAACTGCTTCGGGGTAAAACTCTGTATGAAATTGCTTCAGAAATCGAATAAGCTCTTTTACCTTAAAAACCGGATGCACTTTTTCAAGGTAAGAGCTACCTTAATATTATAGTGTCATTCTTTGTCTGACGTCTGACCTATATCATCGATTTCTACTGAATGAAAACGTTTTTCAAAATGAGCAATATAAAAGACTTTTAAAAATTTTTATTTGTTTTAAAATGTTGATAGCGCGCTCTAAAATTTAATTTATACCTATAAAATTCAAAATTTTGAATTTTAACTTAATTGTAAAATCTTTAAATATTTACTAAACTTTAAATGAGCAGAATCATCATTAAGTTTCATGACGATTTAATCTAAATATTAAAAAAAATTACAGATAAAAAATTTGGACTCTTTCGTCCACGTATCAACAGCCTACTGTCATTGTGGCGAAACTGTGCTCGAAGAAAAGTATTATCCAGTATCGATATCACCAGAGGAGATGATACGTACGGTTGATGAGACTCCCGATGATGTCCTCGAAAACATGACCCACAAAATTCTAGGTGATCAACCAAATACGTACGCCTTTACCAAGGCATTGAGCGAGGAACTCGTGCAAAACAGCGGCTTACCAGCAGGCATCGCTCGGCCGTCCATTGGTAAAGTAGATTTTATCTGTATACACAATTTTCATGTTCGATGCCGATTTCGAGCAGTTGTCGGTACAGCGACCGGTAACATTCACATTACCAGTTCATGATAACAAAGACTTGGTTCATGTCACACTACATCATATTGATATTTATAAAAAAGATCAAGTAGATTATTTAAATATTTTAATTGTAGATATTAATATTGATAAAATTACCAAGTTAACTTCTTAAATGTTTTAAAGAAAAAATTCGGATCACAAGAAAAGTACCTGATCATGATGAAACTTTGGGCGTTGCTTTCTACCAGCACAAATATTCAAAGACATAATTGAAAGTAATAAATTTCAAGCATTGATATCTGTATTGTTGATCTCTGATATTTTTGAATTCAAACCTTCTGTACTTTATTGTGATCAAATTAAAGATCTTTTTATCTATACGTCAATCTAGGTTTTTATTCGTAAAAAATATTGTATTATCATTTTGAAATCGGAAAGAAGCTTACATAAAGAAGGCGCAAAGCTGAATCTTATAGGGATACTGAAATGAGTTTGCAAGTACATTAAATAAAATTTCGAAAAAAAGAAAAGAATTTTTATTGAACGCACATTATGCCGCATGCTTGCAGTGGTCGGCTCATGGAAAGAACCGGACAGAGGTTGGGTGGACAACATGAACGGGCCCACGGGTCTGATGATCGGAGCGGGCAAGGGCGTGATACGCTCGATGCTCTGCAACTCTGAGCACAACGTCGATTTGATACCCTGCGATATGGCTGTTAACGCCACGATCGGGCTCGCTTGGCAGGTAGGACTGGAGCGTCCGGAGAAGCCGATTTTCATCAATGTCACCGAAAGTCGTGAGAATCCAATGACGTGGCGATACGCTTTAGAAACTGGCAAAAAGCACGCTTTAGCTAATCCCTTCTCAGGTACTTATGATTAAGGTTCAAGTAAATCATTGTCCATAGTCGTGATTATTGTTTAAACTGTATAATATCGCGGTAGTTACAAATATATTTCGGCATTACAGGTCCCCTGTGGTATCCTGGTGGCGGATTCACCACGTCAAAGACGCTGCATTTTCTGTCTGTCTTTTTCTTCCACTTGGTACCTGCTTATTTATTGGATGCTTTGTTACTTGTAACTGGAAACAAACCTTTCCTCGTAAAGGTGCAGGCTAGAGTAGCTTATGGAATCAAGTTGGTCTACTATTACACAACAAAGCAGTGGTTCTTTAAGTGAGTGTTAAAAATGTGACATCATAGGTCAAATTTTCACATACCTACTGGCTGCTACTACTTCATTAAATTTAAACTAGTCTAATTCAAATTCGGCCATTCAATGCTAATACGAATCAAAAACAAATTGCCCAAAGGTCTTTGATATAAAGAAGCAATACTCGAATCTCCATATTGCCAATCGGTAACCGCACATCATTTGCTTTGAATAGTCGTGACTGCGCTTAATATATTACACCCCTTCCTCCTGTTCACGCCACTCAATTTTTCGCTCGGGCGAAAACCGCAACAGCAAGTTGGTGTCAATAGGTTAATTATCCTATGCGAGTCATTTGCAATGTAAAAATAATTGTCACCTGGTGCGTTTGCGTACAATTAATAACCGTTTGCAAATGCATTAGGGGCCGAAGATTTTTTATGCTCGATTCGACGTATTGTTCATGACGCGTCTCTGCGCGTAAAACTCGAAGTACTTGCACATAACACTTTCACTGGAAATGAGATTGACAACATTTTATTGTTGGTTTACCATTTATTGCCTCCGCTTGATTTTCTGATGTCGCAAAGACGATTGCGCAACGTTCTAAATATCAAAATACGCAAATTGCACAAACATATTTGCGTGGAAAGATGAAAGTCTGTCTATAGTAAATTTAATATATTTTTAAAGCGTTATTTATTTTATAGTTCGCGTTTAGATTTTTCTAAAATATTATTAAGTCTTTGGGTGATAAACGTATAAAGCATTAACATTTTTTTTAATTTTGATATGCATATATACTTGCTCATGATAATTTTTTTTTATTTTTAAATTTAAATTTCATATAATTTTATATCGATGGGCATAATAAACAACGTCCAATGGCGAAATACTCTAAATGAATTTCACAAAAAATGACGCGCATTTAATTATATAAGATATATAATTTTTAAATACATGAGCTAAACTTCGATATTTGAAATTTTTAAATATTTTAGAAATAGCGGAAAAATCAAACTTAGATCTTTCATATAATCCGTTTATTTATAGTATAGAAACTAAATAATATTTGAATTTTATCTTTATAGAAATGACAGGCTAAAAGCTCTGCGGGAAAGTCTGAGTCCAGAGGATAAAAAGGTCTTCTTCATGGATATAAAAGAACTAGAATGGGACGAATACCTGCGTACTTACATACTCGCAACGCGGAAGTACTGTCTGAAGGAAGATCCGTCAACGCTACCAAAGTCCCGTCGCGTCTTCGCCTATCTCTACGTACTAGACATCGCAGTCAAAATTCTTTTCGCAATGTTAATCGTATGGTTTGTTTACTCTTGCATATTCCCTACTAAGATGACAGTTGGCACTGCAACTCTAGAAACTACGTTAATAAACTAAATAACAAGTTAACGGGACGCCAGAGTACTTATATTGGTTTTTCAAAGTTTTCTGTACGAAAAATTAATAGTTTTAGCTGAGACTTTGAAAGATTACTTAAAATTTATGCCCGAAGTGTGAACAACTCTTAAATAAAATACGCCATAGAATTACCATACATATATATATATATATATATATTAATACATAGGATTCGGCGTTCCCTTAAATGGCAATTATAAGTTGAATCGAGGTATTGTAATGAAATGATGTGCGAAAATGTAGTGTCTTATAAAATGTGATAAGTTTATTTGTCAATATTTACGAGTGTGTGGTTGTTAATAATTAGAATTAGGTTTTCGTAATAGTTTTTTATGTTGTAAATAATATGTAAATTTTCCTAGTATAATGGTTTTCTACCAAAATTTTTTTAGTTAAAGTATTAAATTAATAAATGAAATAAAAATGTAATTAAAAGTATTTTATTCATTGTAGTTTAATATAATGTTTAAACCCTCATTTTTTAAATGGATCTTACAGAACGCAGTTAGAATGGGATTGATAATCCGTATATGAATGATTATAAAAATACAGCTTATGTATTTAATTTTTATGGACATCTGCATAATATAACATTATTACTTTTTCTGCAAAATCATAAGTTTTGATTATAATTTTGATATTTTATGAATAAAATATTACATTATTAATAGCAGAGGACACCGTGAGTGCTTAGCATTTTGACAATTACTGACATGAAGGGGTAGCTGGATGTTACAGACTAATATAAAAATAATAAAATGATTAATCGACAGTTCCTATGTGTTTAAAAATATAAATGATTAAAATTTTTTTTAAGAGTAAAAATTTGGGAATATAATTTATCAAATTGATTAAGAATGATTGCTGAACAATATGTAAAATCATATAATTTTTTGCATCATTACTCTGGTAGAATCAGAGTGTATACTATGGTATTTCGTATTATCAATAGAAATTTTATATTCTTTGTTTAATAGAAATTACTGTTGCAACTCAATTCACTTACGTATTATTTACTCCACTACGCTATTACTGCACGTATTTCATTTTTTACGCTTTCTTACTCTATTGATAGTCTTGTTTATCTATTAGTATTGTATACGGTTATAAAGCACGGCGCATGTCATACTTGTTATTCAGATATATTTACTCATTAATAATTATTTTGATTTAAATAAAAAAGAATAGCGCGTGCAGGTGTAGCTTCTAATAGTAGGTTAAAGAAATACTTGAACTTGAGCGGAGTCCGTAATATAAAAAGAAATATTTTAAATCGTTGCTGAAATAACCGCTTCTGTAACGAATAGTAATCAGAAATTCAAGCTACTTTTCTACACAAGCCAGATTTGATGTACTTCTCAAAATTAAACCGGTTTTCTCGAAACCCAACGTTACATAGGAGCTTAAAAAAATTACCAAATCTATCCTCACCACGCGACTGTGACGTTCCATCTAAAGCCAATGATGCAACTTCTAGTATATCATACGTCACCATCACCATACGATATGTATCCTAGAGAAAATTTCTCAAAGAAACCCCCAACTGGCCTCGTTAGTAGAAGGCAAAAAATCGGTAAATATCGAAAATTTGGCAACTTTACTGATTTTGTAACACACACTCGAGAATTTGAGTGTGATATTGACACAGGCGTATACACGCGCATGAGAAGACGTAATCGCTCTTCCGGTAGTGTCATAATGGCACGTTTGGCTTCTCTGACGATGGAGACGATAATTCCTGACGAAGAATGCCAAGCGAATCATTTCCTCTTTCTCTGGATAATTATATTCACCATCTTATGTTCCTGCATTCGGAATTTACGAAAATCTTCCAGTACAAATTAATGTTTTGAACTTTTGAATTAACCAGTGTCAGTGTTGATATGTATTTCTGAAATAATGATAAACAGGAATTGACGTCAATCTGAACAGAATGTAATCATTTTTCGAGAACTTAAATTATTTCCTGGTTCACTGAGATAAAAAAGTAATCAGAGAAAATAAGAAAATTTTGCGAATCAGTAAAAATTTCACTGATATGAATCATTTATGAGAGTACGATACCGAGAATTAGTTTCTTGAAATACCATCTCAATCAACATCATTTGAAATGATTAATGAATTTTCATTCTCATACATGATATGTCTGTTTGTAAAATTATACTTACCATATTTTTGAAACTACTTTAACCGAAATATCAGAAAAATTTTTCAACGTGACTGACGATCTAAAGATTTATGTATGTTTTCATTAAATTCTATTAATTATATTGAAACTTACAAGTTTCGATATATTTTCTATTAAACTAGAATAGGAAGATAAAAAAACTTCTTATTTGCTAACTGTAATGAAATCTAGATATAAAACTGCATGTAAAGTGCTTTAAATTCATTACTCAATTATTGTAAAGCAAATCAATTTTGCAATTTTAAATTACGTTTTTATAATACTTGTACACTTAAACAATTAAAAATGAAATTCGTTAGGATCACGTAATCAAATTTGTACGGTACTTATGTCAATAGGTATTTTGAGCATGAGAATGTTAAGTTGTTGTTGTTATTAATTATTTTATTAAACGAAAAACACATATAAATATCAATAGTGAAGTTTTATTTAATTGACTGAAAAAAGTCACTTGATTTCACTTACAAACATTCAAAATACTATTTATAAAAGTGGTTGTCGCTTCTACTGTTTTTACACGTTGAATTCAAGCTTCTAAAAATTAATTGCTATAATTTTTTTGTTACTTGTTACTTCGTATTACATTGAATAATGGCTAGGGGTTTTTTTTTCAAGAATCGTTTAGCGTTTACTTTTGAATCTCCCACCATAATAAAAACCTAATTCTATCGAGATTCCAAATGTGGCAAAACTACCAAGAGCTTTAATAATTTCTAACTTATTTGCTTTTTTCTTCAACTATTATACAACAAAGTTCTTCAAATACTTTTGTCAGAGGCTTGTTCGATAGAAATCCAATTAACCTGCGAAAAGACAAAAAAAACTTGAAAAAAAGTCTTTTCGGCGTATGCGCACACACGTGAATGCGCGCCGGCACTTCCAAATCGAGTCAAGGAGCTGGCGTACAGGTGAGTCGCGCCTCCCGATCAGTCGAAACACTTTCGCTCTCTCTCTCTCTCTCTCTCTCTCTCTCCCTCTCTTTATATCTAGCTATACACAAGACACATGCGCGTGCGCGAAGAAAAATGGAGAAAAGAAAAATGCGACGGCAGAGTATATAGAAGTAGAGTCATCGCGTGGGGATACCCGGCTGTCTGGCATCCTGAAATGTGTTGAAATCGCCGCACAGCCTACGAGCGCGTTCGCTATGTCAGCCGTATATACTCGCGCGGTCACGAAAGTCTATTGCGTCACGCCGCACGCGCCGCTTTTGTGTGCGTATATATGTGTATGCACATGTACCTGCACGTGTAAGAGCTCCTGGGGGTCTCCCACATTATTGCTCGCGGCCAGCGGTACCTGAGATTCTGTGTGCGAGAGAGCTGGACCTTTTTATCGGCTTCGAGCTCTCTACCGTAGAAAAACTCGAGGAGATTTCGAAGTGCGCTACGTTGGGATAGGCTTAAAAATGGATCGAATACTGGACACATTGGAGGCTAAATATTTTCATAGCGCACGTATGAATGGTTCATGCAATGTTATTACGTTATATGTATTGTGTTTTTGTAGCGTATAATAAAACAGGTCTGATGAATTTTTTTACCAGTTGCGGTGCGTAACCATGTATCCTATATATACGACAAGTAAGAAGAAAATGACGCTGTTTTGGCAGCGTACCGCTCAAAGTAAACAAGTTTCAAATTAATACATAGTGTAATATTTGAATAAATTAGACGACAACCACATTTAATTTAACCCTAAGTTATTAATGTGCTTAAAAAACATTTTAGATTTTCTGCAATACAAGCTCAAATTGTCAATAAAATATTTAATTATAAGCATTTTTACCAGTTTTTCTTCGAAACAATTTCGTTTTGAAAATTCTTCGACAATAATCTATATTAATGTATTGTTGTACCCATATAATGAGATTTTCTTCTTAAAATTTATAAAACCATCGAAAATTGTCTCATCATATCTTGTAATGTGCTCATTTTGTATCTAGATTGGATTAGTTACTTTATACAAAATGTCTATTATCAACTTTAGAATATGGATCTCGAGCAATTAAAAACTGAAAGTAGTATAATAACGAATGCATACTACATAATAGAACTGTAAGACTGTTCAAATAAACTTACTTACGCATGGATTGCACTTTCCTACGCGAGTTCGAAGAGCTAATATAAAATTAAGCAAGCGGGTATTTTCACCGAAGGAAATGTTGTTATTACCTTTAATTTCCACGTCTCAATGACTACAATAAAAATAAAGTATTTTTTTTTATTTTTCGACTGGAATAATTGATGAATGAGCAGTGAAACAATTTACCTGGTGCCAAAGAAAATTATAATCTAATTCAAGGGAAGTGGGGAATTTCTCTAGGTTAGTAAGTTAATAAGAAGAAAGCTTGAATGTTATTATTTGCGGAAAAATCCGAAAGTTACAGATGGAACAGGGATATAATGTTTCTAATCTTTTTTAATTTATATTTTACCACTATCTAAAGGTTTGATTGTGAATTTTATATGTGCATAGTTGCTATATGTATATAATAAGTCCTCCGTAACTCATACAGAAAATTAGAATTTTAAAGAAATATGGGAATATTACATTGAAGTTTTTCGTTCATTCGGCGTATTTTTTAATTTTTAAAAGTAAGAACGATTAAGAAAGAATAAAGAAAAGTTAGAATGTCAGAAAAACTAAGATAGTAATCGTAACCAATAATTCACACGATTTCGATCAAAATTCTCTGCATTATTTAGTCTTTAATTATTTTCAATTCTCCAGAAATTAATTGAAAAAATTCTGCAAATAATTAATATATTAACAATTGGTTTGGCGGAAAAAAATATCAAAATTTTTCTGTATATATTTTATTGTAGGTATTCATTTGACATAATAGTAACTTTGAAGATGAAAAGAAAGATTAAAAGAATGTAGTTGTAATTGCATAAGCTTATGCTTATAAAACTAGTCATTTATCTAGTAAAAACTTAAGTAGCACTTCAGTAACACTGAAGTTCAAGTCTAGTTTTTCATTATATGAATGAGAGTTTTAAACATCTTATAAGTAAACAAAATTTGCAATAATGAAACTAATATTTTACAAATTTATAGCTGTTTGTAATTGTAATAAAGTTCGTTTATTATAAAATGTCTAGAGAGCCCATAAAAAATGGAAGATTTGCGGTTAGATAAATAGCTTAGAAAGATTAAAAATTTAATTTGAATTATGCTATTACTCGGAATTCATATATTTGAATGGCGTGTCAATGACTTTACTTACAAACTTCCATAGATATATCATTTTATAAAATGACATGATTGACGATATGAACAAAAAATTAAACCATCACTGACTTTTGAAATTATTAAGAGTTGATATATTAACAAAATTGTCCAATAAACTTCTATAATAACGTATCTTAATAAAATATAATATTTTTGCATTGTGAATTCAAATATTTTATTTATTCGTTGATATTACATAAATGAAATAATAATATTTATTTATTTGTAATTCGTACAAAGCTCGGAACTATTTTATTAATTACTTAAATACTGGGCATTGAAAATAAACGTACATTTTTTCGACTCTGGAAAATATTATTATTACATAAACTATTTAAAAAAAATTACACTTATCCAGATTTCAATTTATTTATCTTTTAGAGTACTATCAGCAGATTTCATATTTTTATATTAGCAGAAGTTTATAAAAATAAACTTGATAAATTAATAAAAATACTCAATAAAAAATATTACAAGACAAATTCGCAGATAGACATTAAAGTTTCTGTAAATTCGTACTATACTTAATTTTGACTTAAACTCTATGAAAAGATCTGATATTAATTTTTTTCACGACATATATTGCATAGTGTAATAAATTATGCTGAAACTACTTTCTCTAACACATCATAAATCAAAATTAGGGAAGTTGATACATATAAATAATTAATGTATGGAATAATGCACAGAAAACAAAAATTTTCTTTTATATATATCTGAAAAAAAAATAACTCGTAAAATTTTGTAAACCCTTTATTGTGCTTTATCTAGTGTGACAATCAGCAAATAGATATTATTTACTAAGATATAATAACAGTGCATTTCATTATAACCTGGCTTTCTCTAATTATATTACACGAGATTAAAAGAGATCATTTACTTTTTGACTGTTCTTTGATTACACGAGTCATAAGAACCATAAAAAATAGAAAGTAAATGAAGTATGGGCTAATGATGTTATTTTTTAGAACTAACCCTGGTATATAAAATAACCCAACCAAAATGGCTTGTTTACTAACAGTTGACCAATTTTTTGAGCCAATGAATAACAAAAATATTGACCAACAGCTTGCCAACGGTTGGTGAACTATCGATAATTACACATTTAATAACTGATGAAACAAAAACAGTAACAAATAAGAAATATATAGATATGTAAAAACGATTTAGTTGCAAAAAGTAATAAAAAATAAAGCAGTGAAATAATAAACATATTGTAGTGGAGTTATGAAATAAAATTTGGAATAAAATATTTATAAACCTAGCATCATACGCTTGATTGCGCAGATTCACACTACTTATATAGGATTGCGTGGTTTTACTTCACTGTAACGCGTATACTATACATCAGTGAACCGAGTATTAAGCATGCGTATTTCAAAAGGGAGCAATGCAAGTGATTGTGTTTCATCGCGTTAATTTTCTGTGTTTTTTGTGATTCTGAACATGGGTCAAAGTAAAAAACGCTCTAAAGCATATAGGCGTAAAAGAAATTTACAGACGTTTAAGCCTCTAATATAGACGAATTGGACCGCTTGTACATATACTCTTATTTTCGCCGAACAATCACATTCTTACATGTATAAATTAATCTCGATTTAAATTACAAGTTTATGGACTTGAATCTACTTGCCATTTCTACCAGAACTCTATAGTGAACATTGAAAAATTGCTTAGTAGAGCACACTAATATTACAATATTAAATAAAATTTGTAAATATAAGATTTAGAAATTTTCAATAAGGCTTTAATAATAACATGTAAACAGAAAATGATAAAGGATATGAAGTTATTAAATTTCAGTAAGTACTACACATAATTTAAATGTTGCACAAATATTATTCCTCCTTCATTTCAAACATAAAAAATATACAGATATTTATAACTTGTTGTTTTATCACTTGCTAGCTTGGTATTTTTAGTATTGAGCAGTAGTTGTTGTGTATGTTTAATTGATTCATAATTACCCTCACAGTGAAAATTCTTGAGCAATATTGCTGATTTTTATGCGCAGTTTGCGAAAGATCGTGCCAAAACCGTGGATGCAAAAAGAGGACCTTTAAATAAGGAAGAGCTATAAACATTATCTTTTTCAAAGTGTCGAGTAAAAATCACGTACAAAAAAAATGTCGACCGTCAGTGTGATCACGCATCTGCAATATCGATAAAAATCTTTAAATTATTTTGATATAGCACGTATATGATTATGGTTAATAAAAACTTGATGAATTCCGTAGAAGTAAATATTAAGTGACATTTTGAAACGATTCAGAGTGAAAGTGAAAATAATCATGAATGTGAACATATGGCCGAAAAATAGAGGTGAATAATTATGAGAGGACGAAGGAAAAGATTCTAAATTTATTCTTGCGTAAACTTTTCTTTTTGAATTTCAATCAAAGATTACTGTAATACTTATAATTTTAAACAATGTTCTTCTAAGCATAAAATTGAAGCAGCTTTTGATTAAACATGTGTTTATAGACATTAAATTCTACAAGATATGCAAAAACGGGTTACATGAATCGGAAATAATTTTTTTTTAATTTAGTTTTATGCTGGTGCAAAAATATAAAATATTTATTATATATATAAAATTACTATCACATTCGAATGCTTAATACTATTTTTTAAAAATTCAGTGGTTCATATACGAAAATTCTCGTATGGAATTAGCACTATAAATGCTATTACTGCCGCAGTAAAATCGAATAAACCATTTATAGTGTTGTACGGCTCCATAAACACTGTTGCGTACGCATGCTATAAAGCAAAAAAATGCAAATTTTTGCAATCAATGCGCCAAAAACCATAAAATTTGCCATCAGACAGATTCAAAAAACGATTATTTTAAATTTTTACATAATTAGTGATAATGTATGATATTTTAAATTGATAATAGTTTATTTACTAAAATAAATAGATTTGTCTCAACCGTGAAAAATAATTAAATCTCAAATAATTTTGATAGCTAAAAAAATGTCTTGTATGATAATAAAATGTATTTATATAAAAAGCTATAAAGTTTACATCATTTACATTGGTATTTACGCTAGATTGCGTAAAAGTAAGAAATAAAATTTACATAAAAAAAGTATGGAGTTTATCTATAATTTGTTGATAGACAAATACGTCGTCTAATATAAGAAAAATGTGTATAGTGTGAGTTAGAAGAATCAATTTTTACTTTACCCTGTACATAAATAAAGGTGTTTAAAAATATTTAATGTGAAAACATCTAGGTAAATGCAAAGTTACTTACTATTTCTTTGTTTGATATCAGTGTTGAAATTCTTACGCAATTTTTCAATCACTTTCTTTTAATTTAAGAAATTCATTAAAATACTTATACCAAGTTACATTATTGTAAACAGGTTTCAAAAGACACAACCATTTACGGGAGGAAGATATCATTATATGTCACGTATTGTAGTTCGAATAAATATAAATTTAACTCATGGATATGCATCTGGATGGTCGGCGAGGTTCGTGTTATTATTTTTTTCTACTAAAGTATTTCGTAGAAAAAAATAATTATTACCTATGTAATAACTGTATGCAAAGTTTTTTAATTATAGCTAATTTAATTTTAAAAAGTAATAATTATTAAATCCATTGAACGTAAGTATAAGGTACGTATAACTTTAGTTGACCAGAAAAAGTATTTTCTTTATCTATACATATAATATTTTCCTTATTTAAAAGAATGTCCCATTGAACGGTAATACAAATGAAAATAATAAATTTAAAAAGCGATATTTTTTTACGTCTCCGAAATTTTCTCGTAAACCTTTCTACTAAAATATCTGGCCGATAAACGCATCGATAAAAGGCGAGCATAAAATGTGCCAACAGTGAAGATATGTAAGTATGTACTGGACGCTGCGTGTAATCATCATACTTTGGCGCATCACGACCGCACGCCATCAAAATAAACAAGCTCCATATGCGAAGGAGAACGAGGCCCTCCTCGCGCACAACGCAGATGCTATTGTAAATGACCTTACGCGCGCATAAACAATGTCGAAAAAGCGGACCGCATGAGAAGGCAGATTCTCCCCTCCCGGGAAAGCCGCGCGGCGCGGGCCGATGGGCGCGAAAAAAGAAGCCGAGAGCCGACGGACATCGCGGCCGCCGATTATGTCTCCTTCGCTCTCCGCACAGGCCGCGAGGCGATTGGGCGCGCGCGCAGGTTTTGGGATCGGCCCTGGGACCATAAGACAAGCGGGAGCGCGTGTACGGTAACAGTAGTAGCGTGGAGCAGCCGTTCGCCAGTTTTTCGCGTTGCCCGCGAGCGCCGAGACCTCAGTTGAACCGATCGCGCCCGAGCGACAAGACCCTCGATGTTTCGTGCGAGCGCTCGGCCGAAAGCAGCCGCCACCGAAGAGCGCTTTCGGTGATAGTTGCGAGCAGCCCCGCTGTTTTTCATTTTTTCCGTTCAGCTTTCATTTTCTCTCCGAGTTTATCAATTGATCGCGATCGCTCGGCAATCGACGCGCTTCCAGGATTTCGAGAAAGACGTTGACCAGTGTCAGGAGGCGAGAAAGAGAAGGTGGCCCGGTGGCAGCTCTCTGGAGCGGGAATCGCTGCTCTCTTTTGTAAGTTCACTATGTTACATCTGTTCTGGGATTAGGAATGGATCTTGCCGGCCATGCAGCTATTACGGTTCGACAATTTTTGCCATCCCGTGCAATGTTTGTCACGGTGACATACTTTTTTCCTCTGATCGAATATACGCGGCTACGGCAGTTTTTCATTAAATCGCCAACCGATTTCTTTCGCAATGCTTTTTACTGCGGAATTCTTTGCACGGAACCGCGCGCTGCTTTCGGATAATTTTCGGCATTTTCGACGCCACGTGGAAATTATTTTTTCCATGTCCAAAAACGATACTCACGAAGTAAGCAATCAATGTTTCTCAATAATTTACCCTTAATAATTTCGCTCGCTGCATAGATTATAGTAACCTTGCTGTAATTGAATATTTTTATAAAGTAATGAAGTGTAGAAAAAATTAAATCATAGACATATAGTTGAAGAATAAAATCAATTTTGTCAGCACAATTATCGTATAGAGTTACCTCTTACAAAGTGGCTGTTTTCGAATGATTTCCTTGAAACATAGCAAAGTGTGTTGTTGCACAATTGAATATGCGAAACAATTTGTTGGGATAAATAAATTAAGATTACGCTTGCAGAATATAATATCTTAGATATAAATAAATAAGTAGAAATACCTTGAAAGTGAAACCCTGTTATGTATTCCAAAAATAATGTTCTGAGTATGGACCTTGAGGCTGTAAAAGATGACGTAGAAGCGAGTTTTTCATCATTACATTATTCTTATTAAGTACGTTAAGAGTTTCACAATATCTAGGTATTTCGATAAAAAAACCTTCATATAGTATTTAGTAACAAGTTGTCATTAGCACCAAAGGAAAACCAAGTCGCGACTCTTACATCCTCACTTGTTCTTATTTCTTCCGCTCATCGGATAGAATGGAAATTCATATGAATCAAAGGAACTTCCGCAACTTTGTAGCAAGTCGGTACTCAATCGAATCATAGTGCAATTCTCCGTGACAAATGTTAACGAGGTCGCGATGACTGATGAATATGCAAAGCGAACGTGCAATAAACTACCGCGCGACCCAGCAACGTTTTTGCATATTCCTGCTGATTAATAGACTCTATTTTTTGAACTTCGCCTCTTAATTACACCGCGTCGACACTCAAATTTTATTTATATCTTGTTTGTGAGTATTGATTGATGAACGTCTGGCTTTCTTTTGTACTATTAATATACGCTTAAAAAATGAAGAAAAGTACATACATGCGGGTACAGTTGTTTATTTACAAAGAAAAGCGGATACAACCTGACCCAATACTCGCCACAGCACGTATGCACGCCACTTTTGAGAGCCCTATTACATAAGAGGCGCGCGGTTCATTCGCGAGCTGCGTATAAGTGCCGCGATGCTTTTATGCACTCTGCCATATAAAAAGTGCACCTTCGCACGCGTAATTGGCCATAACCGTTTCACAAAAACATTCACGCGCAAAAAAAAATGTCCGCAGAAAAATTAGTCCTTGAAGTTGCGCCCAAAAATTCATAATAGATTGATTTCAACCTTTATTTTAAATTAACGAAATTACTTGAATGTCTTTCACGTTCTGAGCAAGTTTACATGCGCATGCAATGCGACAGTCACGTGACCGCGCGTGCCTCTTTCCTCACGTGCAGACCAAGCGCGAGCGCGTTCAGTTTTAAAACGCGCACTATACCTAGTTTCTCCCGCCGTTTCCCCGAAGCCGCGGCGGGTACACGGCCGCTCCAATTTCAGAACGGATGACTGGGCCCCTTTTCCCGCGCTCACCGTGGAAATCGAGAGTGTCTTGGGCATTTATTGCATTTGCAAATGTTTGTTGAATAGCTACATTTCTAAGTAGGTGGGCGACGTGTTGTTGCGCTTATCAAGGCATTAATATTGAGAGAATTGGTTTGACTTTTTGTGAGACGAGAGGTATCTTTTGTGATGATGAATTATTTCACTTCTATCATTCTAACGCATAAGGATAATTTTAGCTTCTTACCGTGCAAAAAATGATAAATTTTAAGTATTTTCATTTTAAACTGCAAACAAATTCTGGCTCTATTATCCCAACTATTTCTTTTATAAATATATTTTTTCTTCACATAATCTTTTTGTGACAAAACAAATTATTGTACGGCAACATTAATATCTTTTCAAATATATACCTGTTCTAGTATATATTCCCTCATCATATTAAAAAATATCTTTTGCTACAAAATTATTTTCTTCTTTTAATGAGTGGGAAATCATTCCTATTTCAGATAAAAATTATAATTTTATGTTAAGTATCAAATTTGTTACTTTATTTTAAAAAGAGAACTGAATTTTTCAATGTAATAAAGTAATTATTTTTTTACACATATATATATATATATATATATATATATATATATACACACACACACATTATTTTACTAATCATGTATGGTAATTACTTGTGTTGTTTCTTGTCCCAAAAGATTATTTTGGAATAAAACCTTTATATACGTGTTATATGATAAATAAAAAAAATTGCTAATGCACGTACCTAGCGAAAAAAAAAATTCTACACAGTAACAAAACTAATGATTTATGACCATGACAATGACGTGAAAAATCTCAATACACTGTTTATTACAGTATACATCTGGCGTATTTTTAAGCATTAGCTAACATTTGTACGGCTCAATATATGAAATGAGTTAGTTTATTTTGTAAGTGACTGGAAAGCACTATACACTGTTTAAAAAACTTTACTAATTACTTCAAATATATAGTTTGATAATACTACTAATAACAAAAAATTCAACGCAACAAAAACTTGAAGCAAAAATACGCATTAAAATCTTCCCGTGTAAAAAAATTTATATTATATACGGGTAATATGTGAGTTATGTGGTCATGGCCCTGAAGTCAAATATTAACCATTCTATCTCTTATATAATACAAATATCTGCCCCATACTCTGAGAAAGTCATATATGGAACACACATGAACGTTATACAGCCAACAGTGTGGCCAATATTTATCTTCGGCGACGTAGACACATTAGACCCACATATTGCCCACAAAATAAAGTGTATTTATTTCTTTACTTTGATTTAGAATTCAAACGAATTTTATTGCTGTAACAACAATAATAATAATAATAATAATAATGATAACAATAAGATAATTATTAAATGATACTAAAAAATAATACCAACTAAATAAGAAGTTTCCATTACTAAATGTACGTTATACTGTGGTTAATTTCACTTCCGCATTTTGAAATTCAACATCAAATACATTAAATATTTTTTTAAATGCAAAACATTCGTTAAAATTTTTTATGTAATGTATTACAAATAAAACTGTGTGCAGAATTAAAATTATTATAAAAAATTACTTTCTACTTTTATAAATCATTTGCAATTAATATAATATTGAATAAATAATATTTATTATTAAAGTTTCTTAAAACGGTGTAAGATAAACTTACGTGAATTTAAAATATTCTAATTATCATTGGATAATGGGATGGATTTTTTATCATAAAAAATATTTACAGACTTGCCGCAGACTGAAACATTAATCATTTTTTAAATATATTTTGTTGAAAATTGAATTACACAATACTTGCGCTTAAACATTGCGATACGTTATTCTCACATATCGGCACCTTCTAAACTTTTTATATTAGAAACTTCGCAGAGAATTTAATCATATCAGTAGTTAAATTCAATGAGCGCACTAATGAAATGCATTATGTAACTGTTTAATCGCAAAAAACTTGGTTTTATTGTTTGCTCACTGTAGGCATTCACTTCCATTCATATCAACATCGATCCACAATAATGAGGCGTAGTCCTTCAAGTTTTTTGTTCATTTACTAACTGATAGGATTTTTCAATACATATACTATATTGAGGCTCTGCTCTAATGCTTTTCATTTTTGTAATAATTTCATACAACGCGCCGACGAAATTGAGATTAACTTGAGCAATCGAAAGGCAAGGTATTCAAATTGAACATGCGAAAAGAAAACTGCGGTCTTTCATTCAACCGGCTGTCCCGCAAACACCTACTGCGAATTCCTTAAACAAACACATCCTTTTAGCCACTCGTGTATACGGTTACGCGCGCTTGCATATTACACTAAACGCGCATACACGTATAGGTGGGATTTCACAACGCGTCTGAAATTTTTTTCTCGTCTTTTCGTCGACGGAACGGCGTCCCTCTAAATTTGCCTTAAGCGCGCGAGCCCAACGTGCAGCTTTTATCCGATGACGTTTTAGAAAGTCGTCTACACACATGCGCGCGCGCGCACGTCGCAGTCTGATCACGCCGAGTTCAAAATTTTGTCGATCTGAGCAGAAGCCGACCATTTCGGTTTTTCCCACTCGACGCGTTCTGGGTTCAACCAGATTTCGAGCGCTGTAGGAAAAATAAGAACAACTGGAACAGGCGACCTCGAGCGCGGCGTGCGCGCATTCACCTCTTAATACCCCCGTTCTTGGATTATGAATGGTCATCGCCTCTTGAGGCTTCTGCCCGATTTTCGTGTTGTTGTCTTTAAGGCTAACAACTGGTAGTGTGGGTTCTGGATGTTGTAGACTACTAACCGGTTGCTTGAAGCATAGATTGCTCATAAAAATGCTAAATCATTTTAATTAAATAAATCGATGAATAATTTTTGTAATTTACAGTATTTTTATCATTTTTTATGCACGGATTTTTAAAATTCATTTATGATTGAGCATTTGCATAAACGATTCATCTTGTTTATATTACTAATCTCTATATAATGACTTCATTTAAAGTACTTCTGAATACTTTATTAACAACGCTTTTTAAGGTAAATTATTGTCACAACTGTCACAGTTAAACTTTAACAGACTTATGTATCCATTAACCACTAACAATTACTTTACGCAACAGTTTACACTTTCATTACGTTCGTTCGGTAGTAAATTTGTAAGTTTATGACTTGTTAAAATAAAATTAATATACAAAAGTACTTTATAAAAACGTGAATACTTTATTTCAAAGATTTTTATTTTCCATTATTTATATTATTATCATATTATTATCATAGCAGTGAACATATTTCGCGCATTTTTACTTTGAACAATACTCTGTCACCATCAGACGTAAAACTCAAATTTCACAATAAATGAACCGCAACCTATTTTACCGCTTATCGCTTCACAGATTTCTAGAGCAAAAATGACAATTATTCGGCTTTCACGCATTCGTAAAGATATGTAATATACACAGGCAGTGGTTGAGCGAAGGAAGAAAGCTGCATGTGGTATGATTGAAGGGCACCGAGTGTGCGCCGCCAGTGTCGTCGCATTGCCTCATGTGCGCCAAATTGCAGTCCGGCATGTTCACCTTGACTCGCGATCGCGTTGCGTGGAAATTTTTATTTCCAACCATTGGAATTGCAGCAAAAATTCTCTTCCTGTAATTTCGATTCAGGAAGATGCGCGTCGTAGTCGATTTTGTGCTAATATTCGGTTTTAGGAAATACAGAAACGTAATGTAAATTATGTTGAAGCTCCGGAAAGGTCAGTGATGCAGTAGCTAAAACTAAAAAGTAATAACTTATATAACTCAATGGTTGAATTTAAAATTGTCTGGACATAATTCTATTATGCAATAATTTGTTGGCTTTAATTGCTTAATAATTGCTTCTTTGCTATGTTAAACAAATGAAAAAATTGTTATTCTATAACTTGTTGTAAATGGGGTTATAATTTGTCAGCGTGCATAAGTATTCATTAAGGTAACTGAATCTGAATCCTTCTTAAAGTGTAATGTATAGTTGCTCTTATCATTATTACAGCAGCCCTTCAGCTGAACGCATATCAATGTGTAAGCAGATAGGTCAATGTCAGATCACGAAATACATCGACTGATATAATTTACACTTTATATAATTTTTTTCACTATATAATTTACCTCTATTTTACACGATATATTATTAACTGGAACCCCGAGATCATTTTTACTGATTCCAGTAATACTTTTAGCACTGATAATGTTTCATATTTGACACTTGAATTATTCAATAACTGTATTCAGATATAATAAACAAATAGCACTTATCATTTTTAAAAAATTTTTTAAACTTTCTTAGTGTGGAATTTCCACAAAATTCCTCACGTATTTATAGAATTTGAATTAAATTACTTTATTGTCTTACTCTTTGATAGCCGTGTTAAAATTTTTTGACCTTGAAACTATATAACATTTGTATGATTAAAAAAAATGCAAGAGGTTCTTATTATCAGAGTATAATAAAAATTTGACATTCAGAAATTTAATTTCTTCTATATGTAAATTTCATGTGCTAATAGTTCAGGAAGAAATCTTCTGTTAATTTCACGAACAGAATAATAGTCCTTCACTTTGTGATTACTTTTACATCTGTGAAATAGCTTTTATGCTTCTGTCGCAATTTTTTCATATTTCTTTTTTAGCCTCTTGTGTGCCTTAACATTACAAAAATATAATGCGTTATGACTCGTAGAAAAAAATCATCATTAGGTTATGTGACTACGCGGCTTTTCGGTAAAAAATATCTATTAGTTCTTTGAAGTCATCTATACACATCAACTTGGAAGCCTATTTTAGTTTTGATTATAATTAATGAACACACGAACACTTATTAGTATTAGCAAAATATTTGCGAAACAGAAATTTGGACTTGTTATCTTAAAAATAATTGAACGTGAACGAATATAACGATTCTTAAATAAAAACTAAAATTTATTCATTAATCCATTCGTCAGTTTTATCAAATAATAATTAGTTACTAACGTATATACACTTTCATTTCAGAAACTTGATTAAGGGTGAAACGATTCTTTGATCGCAATGTCAACCACAAAGTTCGAAGATTGTCCTGATCGGATCGGGGCAATGTTTAAGGGTCGTGACATTCTTCTAACCGGAGGAACGGGATTTCTGGGCAAAGTGATCATCGAGAAATTTCTGCGCTGTCTACCCGAAATCAACCAACTCTACTTGCTCGTCAGGCCGAAGAAGGGCAAGGATCCCAAGCACAGACTGGATGACATATTCAACTCTGCGGTAAGTCATCTATATACTCCCATATGTTTATGTGGAATAGAAAAATTGCATATATATGGTCGTTATAAAGTGTAATTAATAATTCGATTACGACCTTGTTGGCTTCTTTGAGGGATTGTATATACAAATTTTTTGGAACATGTGAAAGGATTGTTGATTTCTTATGACTCAACTATATATTTCTAGTATAAAAATAATCTTTCAACATTTAGATTTGAATAAGAAAAATTTCCAAGGGGAGAATGGATAATAGTAGTTTTCGATACAAGTGCGAAAGTGTTGATTCTAGCACGAGTGTAGAATCATCTTTCGCACGTGTATCGAACAATATTTTTCGATACAGGAGGCGCAAAAGCGATTTTAAAAATATGTAGAAAGCGTGAAGTCGCACTTTACGCACACTGCATCGAAAAAAAATTTTTGCTGTTTGTCATTTAATAAGAAAGTTATTTAATTATAAAGTTAGATCTTTGCTACAAAGTTGGATCCACATATTAATTGAAATGTATCTTGGCTGACTAAACCCATTGTTTTACCACTGTCATTAATTTCACGTTATTATTGGTTACAAGTTTTGAAGATCTTGCTTATAGTAATAAAATTCCGGCTTATTTGTAAAATAATTTTTTATCATATTATGCTAAACTAAAATATACAGAAGCTGTAGATCGAGTTCAAGATAATACGCTATATCTGATTTAATCGGTATTTTTTTCTTATAAACAAAAGATTTTCAATAGAAAATCAATGGCTTGTTATTTTTTTAGTTTACCATGATTTACAACTTAAGATGTTAAGAACATTATTTTAAACTGCTTGAAACTTTGTAATTAATATCAAGAAAGAATGAAAAAAGTCACTATTGTCCATTTTCTTCTCCAATTGAAACATCAAAGATTTCGTAATCCTCCTGTAGAAATTTAACAACTACTAACTGTATATTCGTAAAATTATTGAAAGGCTCAGGCGCCCATTCGCATTCTAATCGCTTCATCTCGCAAACGTACATACACGCGCACACCTTCGCTGCAGTAAACTCGCCGTTCAATAGGCCATAGTGGGAATATGGGGCAGCGGGAGCAGCCGTGAGAGGGAAAGTTAAGACTCGAGACGACGAGATGCCTCCGCGGGACACACACACACACACACCTCTTTGACGGTGTGCACGTATGTTCATGCGCGAGTTCGCAATAATTGTGCAATCCGCACTCGCGCAAGGGAAGACAAGAGAGAGAAAAGCGATGAATAACCTACGGAAGTTTTCTGTCTCCGCGTGCATCTTCGAAACGACACGCGGGGACACATCAAGCGCGTCACTTTCGCGCTGTTGCGCTGAAAATTTTCACGCGCGGCTTCGTGGAACGCGTTAATTACAAGCGTGCGTATATCATTAGTCGTCCGCAACCGCGAGCGTACGCTAATTTATGCTCTTAGTGGTTCTGGCTTTTCCATTTAACGATCGCGTATACTCACTCGTGGACAATGGCCTCGAGTGTATACGGAAGAGGTGCAAGCATTTTTCCAGCGTGAAAGTCTTTTGACACTTATTTAATATCGGATGAATTTTCATGTTGGTTATGGACTTCCAACTACTTTGCATTGTACCTGTAGGAAGTACACTTTCGACTTTTCAATATTAATGGAGTCTTTTTCGGATGGCTTCGTAAGAATTACACTTTTTTTAACTGAACTTTTACAGCTTATAAAGCATACCGTAAATTGTAGAGTAATTCTTATGATTTAATAAATGATACAAAGTTACGTCAGCCAACTACAGTCTTTGAGATTAGCTTGCTGTGTGTTCAAGTTTATCTGGTTTTAGTATACGATTATTTCTGTCCAATTCAAAGGCTGTACATTAGTGTAATTTTCAGTAGTTGTCTCTGTAAAGCAACTTTTTCACAGGTCGAATAAGAACAAGTCTAAATTTAAAGCGCAGACAAGATATATTGCAAAAGGTATCATTATAAATGCTGAAATAAAATATTGAAAACTACAACTCATTCAACGTTTCCTTCATTATCTTTGGAAAAAAATGTTGTTTAACGGTTTAGCCAAACGTTATAATTCCCCTTCATACAATATTAAACCTGACATGGATAAGTTTCATACAGCAAAGTAAGTGTTTTATACGATGTTACTAAATAGAGCAATTGAATTGAATTACAATAACTACCTGGTAAAACACTAATTAATCCCTACAACTTTTACCGTATCCCATGTCCGTTTTCCCTAAATAATTACCCTCGTAGAGTTCATATAAACGCCTTTCTAAGGTAATTTCAGAGATATACTAAGAATCGTCCCTAAGATTTCCATTTTTAATTAAGAATATTTCCCAAAAGCTGACTTATTTATCATCATAGAGAGACGTATATCGTTGAGCAGTGGCGGTCACAAAGCAGTGAACAGTTAACCGTGCTACTTGGGGGACCCAAAATTCTAATGAGCTCGCACTCCATTACCTGCAATTACGAAATTAAGAGCGTCGAAAGGTTCTCGAAAAAAAAAACACATGCGTGAGCCTTTCGATATCATTGCTTTCTTCGCTAAATGCTTAGTGCGCAACGGCTCCTTTTAACTCGCGCGCACATCGAGTGCACTTGTGCTCGGGCATAACGAGGCCGCGTATGCTTCTATATATATATATACACTCACTCGCGAGCAAGTCGCGCAATACTTATATCCCCGCGGGATTATCGTGAATGTCGAAAGGCTTGGATTCGTGTAAGTGGGGAAAGAAAACACGTGGTACGCGGATTCCTTAACAGTAGCATCATTTATCTATCGTGAATAAGTTACGTGCACACGAAGCTATACATACTCTTTTGTCCGAGGGTATATATATATGCTGGGCTTTTTCATTTTTTTTCGATAGTAAATTACGTAACGATCATTCGAATTAAAAAGGAATAGATGGCGGCTTTTTGTCATGGCGATTAAGCAAGTTTTTGATTGGACCGATCAAAAGCTAGCCATTATCGCGGCTTCGGGCGATTTCTGTAATTTGTATGGTGTGATTCGAGTTGGCTATTTTTTTCATGTCTTTCTATGGGAGAGAGACAAACCAGAAGTTTATAATTCATGACTTTACAAGATACATACTAAATTTAACCATTGTTACACAATGAGCATTAATTTTGCTTGTAAAGTAGTTATTTAAAAGTAAAAGACAACATATAAAGAGTTAAGTTTTAATCAAACGCGAAAATGACGGTAATGGAAGTGAGGAAAAAAGTTCATCAGAATAACCTACGTCAGTTGTCCTGCATTTTGCAAATCAGTTTTTAGATGGTGTGATGTAATTTTTTAATGTCGCCAAACTCTCAAATTAGAGATTCTATAAAAGGATTGAAATCAAACTTGAAAGTCGTATCTGATTATGAGTTTCTAGAAGAATATTTCTTCGAAAATTTCATCATTTCAAAACCCCACTTCATTATAAGATTTTCATCACGTTTTACGATCTCCAAGAACACATTTTTAGAAAATTGTGAATTTGAATCAGATATGTATAAGATTGCACAATATAAGAAATTTAAAACTATAATAAGCATTTTATAAGCAATCAAAAAATTTTGAAAAAAAAATCCACAAATTTTCTACAACTATAGAAAATTCGTAAAGCTCAGAAAGAAAACTGATTCGATAAATAGAAATTCATATTATTATTCCTATAAAACACGTATTATATTCTGGATTATAAAAGAATATAAATAACCATTGATTACACTAGGAATGTCAATTACTTCTCTAAAACATAAGAAGAAAAAGAAGTTTGATTATCATAACATGGGAATTCCGAATTTAAGAAAATGCTACATAAACGTGTTAGTCACCGCCGATGTTTGGATAAACAAGCACTTTAAGTGTTTGAAGAATCCATCTGAAACTATACGACTGTGTCACAGTGGACTGTTACTCTGTATAAATACTCTCATCATCAGCACAAAGATTAAGGCTAAATACTTTCAGTGAGAAATTAAGATATCTATAAAATATAAAGAAAAAGAAGAAAACCAGGATGACTAGGATTCGATTTCTGGTCAGGTATCAATGACTTCTTCTATACAGAAAAGATTGATCATGCGTTTCGGAATAACAATCACAGTTCACAACCGAAACATCAATGACCTTTCTGGCCGCATGTCAGAGTGAACATCCTAGTCACAATTAGGCAGTTTTTAACACGTGAATACGAACCGCTTTGTCGTATCAACAGAGAGCACATTAACGGTGTTCATCCGACAGACATGGGAGGGTAACCTGAGTTCACTTTCGCACACGCTCAAGTTTGATTCTTCTGTCCTGCTATTTCCAGTGTAGAATTTCCCTCGAGTCGGCATTTAATGTGACACAGGAGGCATGCGTGTCCATGAACCTTGGATAGTAAAGGCAAGGGTGTTAGGATCAAACGCACTTACGACAAGGTGGTAGGGGTCGTCTCGTAAAAGACTCTAAGATACTGGGATGAAAGAGAGAATCAAAAAGATATAAATAAAAAGATCCGTAAAAAGAAGATCAATTAGTTTCAGAACTTTTACTTCCTTATATATAGTTCTGTGTAATTATAAAACTGTCAGCAGAAAAAACGACAAAAAATCGTGACAAAAACGACAAGTTGAATTATTCCACTGAAAGTCAAATGCAATGGGCAAGCGCTCTGACGCATGCGGAATTTAATAAGTTTCCCCACGTACGTATGTATGCATAAAACGTTTGTAATAATTCAAGACGAATGAGTGGCGCAGATGCAGGATCTACAAGGCAGTCTGGTTTTCGTGAGCCAGCACGGCAGCGTAAGCACAGCTGATCCTATCCGGGATCGTGTTCCTCTAGACTTTGGAAATCACACGTAGTGACTCACGCACGTGGAAGGAAAGTTGATGCAACGTCATCTATATCGATTTTGCGAATGAATTAAATGGAAAAGAATTACCCCTGTCATCGCGAAGAATAGCGAGAATAAAAATATCTTTGCAGTCAGAATTTATTGATCTCTATAGTACATTAGTTTGATGAACTTGAATTTTTTAATTTTGAACTTTTATGATGATTTAAATAGAAAGATTTTACATCACATCATTTGATCTTCTTTTAAATACAATTTTTGTATCGCAGATATCGTCAGTAGTCTGCAAGTCCGTTCTGTCGCAAGTGACATACTTAGAATGATCAGTATTTAAGATTTGAAGATTACCATTAGAGATTTCTACTTGAACTTTCACCACATTTATTCATGGGACTAATTCATTTATAGTAAATTTGAACATCTAAACACATACGTATCTCTTAAGTAGTTGCAAAAACTTTATTTATTATAATACAACAAGCAAAATGACCAAATAGTACAGACAATAAAGCTGAAGAAATTACAACGTATTATTTTTACGTCTTACAGATATGTATTTTGAATTAATCAGAGTTTAAAATTACTTAAAAACGATTAAATATGAAAAAAAGAATTCTGCATATCGGTGAATCGAAAGATTCCTAGAGGTCAAAACAAATTCACACGTGTAAAAACATTTTTTATAAACTCTTTCTTCCGGCAAGTTTAAAACAAAAAAAAAAAAAAAAAACGCTTTATAACTACGCTTTACAGATGCATACACGTGCGTGTATACGACATTCTCTTTCGTATCTATAGCCTCTACACGAAACGAGAAAAAATTCCCATTTAAATCTCCTCCTAAAATAACCAAAACATCTAATTCGAGTCAGCGAGCGCGGGCACGGCCTTGTTATTTTTGCGTCGCGCCTCATATATACATATGACGGGCGAAAATCGGAGCAGGCACGCGCGCGCTTGCGGTCCACATGTACCGATATACCGGCATTGCGATATTGCAGGGAATCGGTGTACATAGGTAGAGGTATAGACTGCGCTCGCGGCGGGAATGACATAACCGCGGTAACACCGCTTCTTGAATAACTTTCACCTGGTGTGCGATAATGTTCGCGCTCGCGCCGGATCGTGGCGCGCGCGCTCACACGAGGCCTTGACTTCGTTTCTTAGGCGGCCGGCGCGGTGGCTCGCGCGTGCACGCATATAAAAGTGAAAAAGCCGCGGCGCGCGCGCGCGCTCACTTTTTCCCGACCTGCTTCTCCGCGCTCGCGCGGTTCCGTCTCTTTTCACCCATACTGCTGTCTGTCCGTGCGTCTCGCGCGATCGGCGCAATCGGTGCGTTTTCACTTTTATTTTCTCTTTCTCTTCTTGCTTCTCACTTCTTTGTTGTTCTCGCTGTTGCGCCTTCTGGCAATTTTCCTTCGTCCACGACTGAGGGTGGGGTTGTAAATGCGAACGCACGAAGCTTTCATGACTTTACGCCGATGGGCGTGAATGGGAAATTCTCGGAGAAGTTGGAAATGCGAGGAAGCAATTGTATAATTGAGAGTTAATGGTTGATCGGTTAATCTTAAAATCACAAGATTTGTTTAGTGAAAGACAATAATTCGACTTTTCGTAACAAAAAGAACGCATAATAAAACTAATCTAACTTGTTTACGTCGGTCAAGTCAACTGGTTTGGGAAAAATTATAGCAGAAAGAAAAAAAATTGACCTTAGACGTTACTCATTTAGCTGTCGAAATATACATATAGTTTCTATGTTTATTAGTAAAATATACTCTATATTATGGCAGTTTCAATTACAATTATCGTAAATGGAACTATGATATAGTAATTATACAGTAATTATAATTTTATTTTAGTGTATAAAAAAGTAAAATTACTCTCTAAAGTTGAATTAGTGAAAAATCCACTAAAGATTAGTTTAATTTGTTCCACCGAAACATAATTCTTAATGGAAATATATGAAAATATCCACTAATTAAAATAGAGAAGTTTCACTATTTTAAATAGTGAATATTTCTATATATTTCCACTAAGAATTAGTGAATAATTACTATTTCATTAGTGAATGTTCACTAATGTTTGGGTGGAGCAATTTTAACTAATCTTTATTGGATTTTACACTAATTCACTAACTTTTCATCTCCATGTCTGCAATTGAATAGATCTAATACTTAAACAATAACTCTATAAAATTTTACGTTAAATTGAATTAAGTACCATTTAGAAAACCTCAATGACAAAGCTTATGCTTTCTATACATTTTGTTCCATTTTCTTTTTTTTAATTCATACTTGACTGGAATCCAAACATCGTAAGGGATTCTAATTTGTTTTTTGAAAACAAATACTTTGATGATTGTAGTTCGTGACAGTTTACGATATAAAAGTGGGGTGATTTCATTTACAAATGAAAGGGTTTCTTATTCGAAGATCTTAATTGATAATAATAAATTGGATGTATTTTTATAAATATTGTATACGATATTTTAATTTCACTGTTGTTGACGTTGAAAGATAAAATGTATTATAATATTCGTCAGTTGCCTATCAAAATATGAACTAAATAAGTTCTTTACCAATATACAGTATTTCTTCTAATGATAGAATTGTGCAGCCTTATTGAATTTACGGTAAAGTCCAAGACTATGGGTCAATCGGTCTCTTTTTTCACTTTCTCTTTCGCTCATTCAGGCTTGCCAAGCATCGAAGTCTCCCAGCGCTGGTCACAAAAACTGCATTGGACTTTAGATCGACTAAAGGCCAAGTATCACTTTACTCGTTTTTTTCTTAAAAAGTATTTTTGGAGATAGTTTGAGAAAATTTAAATGCAGTAGGGTTAAAGTCCGCTATCGGAAATCTTAGACTAAGGAAAACATTGAACTCTTTAGAAAGACCGTACTAATGTCAATGTAAAGATTGCTTTTTCTAGAGTACCGTTAACTAAAGATTTTCTTTTATTATTAAAGAACTTAATAGTTAATAAAATTTTATAAAGAAATATAAAACTCAATATGTAATATATGAATTTAATATATCTTATGTGTATACGTATTAGTAATGTATTTATATTAAAATTTGGTAAACGATGAATTCATAAAATGAAATAAATTCAATTATGAAATTCTTAGAAATTTTCGTGTAAAATATCTCTGTTTTAATTTGATTAAAAAATCTTTGGATATTACGAAAAAAAATTGAAAAATTTTCGTTGTGTTCATAAATTTTTAATGTTTACACTCAAGAATATTATATGAAGATTTTAAGTGATCTCTAATAAATGTCGACTGGGTGGTGTAGTGATATATATAGGACACAGAAATCTAATTAAAAAAATCAAGTTCTTAGGTTTAATTTATATTCAGAGTTGAATCTCAACCACGTGGACTTAATATTTCTTTGTTCATTGGGATTCTATGATCTCCGCATTCTTAGAAAAATGTATATTTTAATAAACAGTCTATGTACAGGTAGCTACGTCTACCTCAATGGAATTACACACATGTAATTAAACTGGATAAATAAATATAAAAAATATAAAATATAAGATAAACTTTTTTATCTGTATTTTTATCAATCTTGAATTCGATGCTTGGAAACTATTGAAAGCTTCAAGTGTCTATAACTGCTAAATTGTATAATAAATAATTACATGTTTGATATTTCAGAGAAAAGAGCTTAAGGACATTAAATTCAATTGAATGTAAAATAGTTTATCGCAACTAATGCTTAAAAGCACACATACATTTTTATGAGTGAACGTCAAGTCAAGATTAAACATTGATCAGTAAGACCAAAACGTTTTTGTACTATCTCACACATCTGGAGTGAGGAAGTCAGTCAAGTTTGGTAGCCAAACCTGTACAAGTACCCATAGGAGTCTGGGTAACGAGGTAATTTCGAATGTTGCAGTTCGATCACTTGTGCGCGGTTGGTTGGTTAACTGCCGCACTATTCGCCCATACATACGTATATCTATAGGTATGCGGCATAGATGTGGCCTGGCCCGCTGCAGTAGAGAAAGTAATCGAGGCCGCGCACGAAGAATTCTCCGGGTACGCGTGTGTTTTTCGCGTCGTTCGTCGCTCGTACTCGCGGTAAACATTCAAAAACGTCCATTTAACAGACAAAAATCAAAATCCTCTGTCATACATAAGCTAAATAACAAAATGAATAAATTACAAGAAATATTTTAAGCAATCAAATGAAACTTTCAAAGTTAAATTTTTTATATATGTGTATATATATATATATATATATATATACACACACACACACACACGCGTGCGCGCAAGGGAGAGAGAGATAAATGCAGA
>JAYJLV010078825.1:0-14570 GCA_036873485.1 Torymus texanus
TCTCTCTCTCTCTCTCTCTCTCTCTCTCTCTCTCTCTCTCTCTCTCTCTCTCTCTCTCTCTCTCTCTCTCTCTTATCTCTGTCCTGGAAGGGCTTATTTATAGCCGGTCAAAGGCTTATTTCCGCTCTCGCATGCGTCTATTTTCTGCCTTTGTGCCTATCTCTGGCATTCTATTTCGCTCGGCTATACGCGACTGTGCTCGTGACATCTGCATTGTTGAAACCTGCCTTGTGTCACTCTGACACGGGATGAGTTTATTTACATTGTCCAGTGTAGAGGGTTAAATTTTTAATTGCGGAAAGAAATAATGAGGGTTCGGGATTTTTCTAAGAATGTGAGTTGAAGTGATTAGTTTTAGTGGTAGCCATATAGATATTGATATTGCGATAAGTAGATAACAAGCTTCGGCAAAAAAGATTAGAATTCTTTTCAGAATTAATATGACTTGTTAATATTTACAGATTCTAAAAAAAAAAAAAAAAAAAAAAAAATAACATCTGCGAATAACGCCAATTACGTGTGCTACTGTGTAATTCGCGTTGTGTAATTTTATAAGATATTTGAGAGCCAAATTTTTATAAATTTATTTAAGTTTACACAGAAAATGCAGTTTTTAAAAATCATGTATCAGCATTTACATACGTCGAATGTTGTTTTAAAGATACAGACTAGCGATACGGATATACTTACATGAAATGTAGTAAACAGATAAAGGTGTACAACATTTAAAGCTGAATTGTCGGAAAATCGAGAAACATCGAGATGGAAAAGTTCAACTCTAATAAAGTATCACTTAT
This sequence comes from Torymus texanus, assembly GCA_036873485.1. NCBI lineage: Eukaryota > Metazoa > Arthropoda > Insecta > Hymenoptera > Torymidae > Torymus > Torymus texanus. Next base: position 798 of record JAYJLV010078825.1, read on the forward strand.
TCCGGGAAATTTCGTCTCTAGATAATTTGTAATAAACAACGTTGTAAATAGTACTATAAACTATTTATTTTTATGAGCAATGTAATTAAATGCAAATACAAATAAATACTCTGTCCACTAACGAAAGTGTATTATATAAAAGTATAATAACCTATCGACATAACAATATAAATTTTTTTTTTTTTTTTCATTTAATTGCATTTATCATTCACTCATTATTTTACTAGCTTTACAATTTACTCTCTAGAATTACATTACTTCAACTTTCTTAATAAGAACTTCACAACCACTTTATACACTATATCACATTCGCACATTAGCAGCTATATCCCCACTGGATCTCAAAAAAAGCGAGCGAAATGCGAAACCGGTGAAATGGGGAGGCCCTCTGATAAGAATCCGGAATCACGGTGTTCGGCATGTATACGCGAACAAGACGAAGAATCGGCCTATAAACAAACGTATAAATCACACGCGGTGTGAAGAAGCTCGTCACGCGAATGACAGCGGCGACCTCGACGGTATATGTGTATACGGTGTGGATTGAGCGATCGTGATTGTACTGATTGGTTTGGTAGAAATGAGGGAATTGGGTGTGATTTTGTATAGTTGTGATTGAAATGCTGTTTGAGTTTGATAAACTTTTTCAAAATGTGTTGCAAGTGATTTTCGAGAGTATAAAACATGATAACATGAGTATAGAAATACGTATTAGATTGTAATATAGATAGAAGATACACGAATAATTAAACACGATATGTTATTTATCAAAGTTCAGAAAGTGAAAAAATATCTCGCATACACGCTAATTTCGTATTCTCATGAAATATTCTTTCTTTTTAGGAGTGAGCAAAGGGCAACCAAATCAAAGCTTAGTACTCGGGGCAGTAAGTTCATCCTGTGAAGAAACTAAAGATTGCACTACTGAAAATTCAGAATGTCTGGCTGGAGTTTGTCAATGTAGTAAAGGATTCGTCATCGATGGAACGTCGACAAACTGTCTAAAAGGTATCATTTTATAACTTGTAATTATTATGCAAGTGTATATTTTGTTAAAAATTAGTTATTACATATGTAACAAATAATAGTAATATAAAAAAAATAAAAATCAGATCAAAAGTTAATAACAATTACATATATACTTTCTTCAAATGAAACATAAGAAAACAATACAGAGAAAACTTATAATCAATACATTTCGTCCAAAGACAATCAAAGTCCTACCAAATCCCTAACAGACAATTCAAACAATTTCAATCGCCTCTCTCCTCAATTTCACTTGATATCCCTGTAATTCTTCCCAATCCACATGCCCGAGTGTATATCGGTAATACAACCGACGAGATGTCCTCTCTCTCTCTCTCTCTCTCTCTCTCTCTCGCTCTCTCTCTCTCTTTCTCTATCTCTCTCTCTCTCTCTCTTTCAACTGACTTTTCCACCAGTCTCGCTAATTCACCGGAAAATTGCCGCGCGAGCGGCGATATATTTTTCACAGTGGCCACCGGCTATAATGACATATGTGAAGAAAGCGTCCAGTGCTCGCGATTTCTCGGCGCTGGCGGCGTCTGCAACGGCCGCACCTGTGCTTGCCTCGATGGCTTTCATTATCTCCATGGTCGATGCCAGAATAGCCGAGGTACGTGTACAATGTAATGAACATCTCCCTCTCTCTCTCTCTCTCGCGTGTGAGAGAAAAGAAGAGAGAAATAGTTGGATGATTGGTGCTGGGATGGAGATTTTTTTTGTTTAACTGTGTTGGTTGGAGATTTCTGAGTTGAAAGATGTTTTACTAATCTACATGAGAGAATATTGGAAAATAACGGCGAAAGTTTCGTTTGAAAATTCTAGTGCTGGTCTAATAGATGAGACAATTTATTACGGTTTTCCATCCTTTCGAGTTCTCAATTATTTTGATAACATTAAGTATTTCTGCTAGAATTTTTCAATAAATAGTACTGCTAATTTCACGCAAAATGTTGAGTAATGTTCGAGAATTTTCAAATAATTTACAGTAGAAAAAAAATACAAATTTTATAAAAGAATTCTATGGAATTTCTCTAGACTTAGCCTAGATTCTTAAACTAATTAAATGTAATTTCGAACAAAACTATTTACACACCTTTATGTATTCACTTTAGCGAATAGTAAACATTTTTATACAATTATAATATGTTTTTCTTTTTTATCAGACATAATCTTTACTACACTTTTAACACGAATTCTTTGACCAATGTTTTCTCTGTTCGCGTAAACAATCAAGTTTACACTTTCTTAACATTTACGGAATACCTACAGCCTATCACTCATGATTCACGCATTGTCACAACATGCAGTCAAACATATACTTTATCTCTTCAATGTTGAAACCAGGATAATTAGTTAAAAATGTATTATTTCGACTTTCATGAATGTTATTACTGAGAAAGTGGACAGCTTTCTCTCAGGAAGCTTAAAAATTAAAAATACGTAAATATCGACCTGTTGCAACAAAGTCTTTTTGTTTTTATACAAACACTTGATAGGATTGTACGAGGAATGTGAAAACAACGACGAATGTTTTGTGCACACTGACTATCAGGCGGCGTCATGCAGAAATGGAATCTGTAAATGCAGTGAAGGCTACTACCAGCGCGAGTACAGCACCTGTCGTCCTTTAGCTAAAAGTGCGTACTCTTCAATGCATCATTAGAATCAATAAAATGCAATTGGAAATGTTTTTATAATATTCTTTTATTGTAGAAGTTGGAGACGATTGCTTCATAGATGCTGACTGCGCGGGTATCGGAAGAGAGGCTACATGCAACTCGGATCAGCAATGTATCACAGAGGAAAAGGAGGAAGAAGTGTACATACTCATCGACGAAATGGTCGTCTTCAATGAAGAAGCTGGCAAAATTGGTAAGTCGTTTTACCTCTGAATACTACTGGCAATGTCTCATATTTTCTCAATTATTTTCGGCAGAAGTTGGCAGTGAATGTAAACAGGATAATGACTGCAAGTTGGTGACTAATTCTCACTGCGGAGAGGAAAAGAAATGCATATGTAATCGTGCGCACTTTCCGGCAAAAGATATTAAGGGTTGCATCCCAGGTATATTTAGTTTTAACATTGCTGCAATTAGAAGATGATAAATACATTATCTTTATTTAATTGTTCCTTTTAGAAATTGGCGAGAAATGTGAGTCTGACGATGTACCCTATAAAGTCGATTATAGCAAGTGTAAGGATGGCGTGTGGATGTGTGATATTGATAGAGTCAGTTTGAAGACTAATCAACTTTGCAGAAAAAGTAAGACATCAAAAAGTGTCTGATACCAATATTTAAAATAAAATTTTCGTTGTATTACTCTACCATTTACAAACATTGACTTATTCTTATAATTCATTATGTTATTAACTATAGGACTATTTTATAGCATTCTTCTGCACAATTCTATATAATATGCTGGATAAAATTATCAGTTAATCATTTGCTACTCAGATATATAACCCATACGTTAAACTAATCGTTCTTATACGTACAACACATTATTTTAAACCTTTCCAGTAGTCAAAGACATCGGACTCAAAGCCACATACCCCGAGCTGTGCCAACTTTTTGGGCCCAAAGCCGAGTCTGTAAATGGTGTCTGCGCTTGTGCCAAAGGTACGCATTGGGTCCAAGATCAGCTATTCTGCTGGGTCAGTAAAAGCATGAACGAGACCTGCACCAGCGACAACGATTGCGAGGCTCCAATGGGCAGTCCCAAAATCGGATGCAAAGGCCAAGATAAAGCCAAGGTGTGCTCGTGCCCCGAGAAAACGAAACCTAGTGAGGACAAGAGATATTGTGTCTTGGAGAAACCTGGTGAGGCAATGTTGAATATGAATAGGATTAAAATTTAGTTGTTGAAGGCAATAGAATATTAAATAAGCTCCAAATTAAATAGCAGATAAAAGTTGTTGTTTTTTATAATTTATTTAAAACGATTTTATTAAATTCCAACATTTCTGATCAACAAATGTAACTAAATAGTTGGACAATAAGATAATTTTTCATATTCTTTGTATTGATTGCTTCTATGAGGGACTTACATATACAGCGTATAGACACATTTTTTGCTATAAAGTACTTTCAATTAATTTACATGATTTATTTTTCACAGAATTTAACAGTTATTGCGAAGTTGATAATGACTGTGGGGCTACACATTTTTTTTGTCAATCTAATCAATGTAAATGCAACAAAAATTACTTTGAATCCAACGGATTATGTTTGCCAGGTGATTTATTTATTCTAAGCGTTTGTCAAAATATGTATCAGAATTATGCAGTAAATAATAACAAGAATTTAATAAATTGTTGTAGGATTAAATGCGACTTGCGAGGTCAATGAAGATTGTAAGCGCAACAATAGTGTTTGTTTGAAGAAAACGTGTCAGTGCAATGAACATTACATTGCTGGACCAGAAGAACAGTGCATCATCAGTAAGCATTCCGATAGCATTACCTTTAGCATTGTGGTCGTCATAATTTCGGTCATCACTTTTGTCATGATCATCATTACTGTTGTAATTATCACATTTATTGTTTTACCATTTCTAAAATTACAGTATTACATGTATTCTCTCGTTATTTCTAGAATCGGCATATAAAAAAGAGTGCCGGTTCAATGTGCAGTGTACATTAGTAGATCGTAATTTGCACTGTTTTGTTAACAAAACAACACCTGCAGAATCCTTTAAGACATCCGCTAATGGCGATGATGACGGTGAAGAACAAGAAGAAGAAGAAGAAGCAGGAGAAAATGACAGCGGTATTTGCGAGTGTCTTTCCAATCACTCATACTACGATGGATTTTGTTACAAAAATAAAAGTAAAATAATATGAAATATCCATTTCTTTCTTTTTCAAAATTAAATAAGCTATAATATTTTTGTGTAATTTAGAGCTCGGGCAGGAATGCACTAAAGAAGGCGAATGTCGAACAGCCAATTCGATAGCAGTTTGCAGAAGTGGAAAATGCGAATGTCCTTTCAATTATAAACAAGATGGCAAACAATGTAAATCAGGTAAAGATCTTTAACTTTTTTACGTACAAAAGTGATAGAAGACAAAGGAAGTTTGTTAGACTTTCGAAGTTAATGCGTATGTGTTTAAAACTATTACAAAATTTCTAAACATATCTCATCGTTTATGATCAAAGAAGTAGTTTTGAAATAGCAATTGCAATTTGTTTCTTATTTGCCCAAAGATAACTTGTAAACGATTATCATGCGACAAGTCGAAAGAAAATCGAATTCTTTTTACGAAGATTGCGATAACGGCGAGGATAGATAAAAATAAAAATGAATTTGCATTATCTCGCCTACTAAATCGTTATTGCAATACTTTATATAGATGATATCAATAGAGACGTTTTATTGCCTCATCTGTATTGCTTCAATGTAATTTTTACGTTTTCATACTTCTTTTTTACGTAACTAATAGAACTTATTTTCTTATAGAATCTTCTTTATCCTTTATTACTGATGAAAGCATTAATTTTTTTCACTTTTCCATGACCCCATAATCATAAGTGACAATCATTTCTACATTAATACAAAGAAACATCTCTCCAATACAAAGAATAATTAGAAACAGCATCTTCAAACGCAAATCTAAAACCGAAATATTTTATTTTTCCAGTAAACAGCGCGCCGGCAATCGCCCACCTGCAACCCTGGCTCGTCCTGCTGTCCACCTTCGGAGTATGGAAAGCTCTGCGCTAGTCCGACTCTTTTAATAAACCAAAAAGCCGCGCTCGTCCGCCCGTGACCTCGTCTATCATGCATGAACGCGTGATTACGCTGCGCCGTATAATTAATTGTGATGTGTGTGCGTGTGTGTGTATTTGTGTAACTTTAGTCAGAGGAGCTCGATTAAGGATGATTAGCGTGATTGAATGGAATGAATTTTTTAGGAATCACTCGGATTGCGGACGTGAATTGTTTAGACATAGATATATCCTTGTGGTGATTTTTGTATTTGTACTTAATTAAGTTATTAATAAATGATTTTTGATGTATTAGGAGATGATTTTAAGCAATTGAGTATGAGAAGGATTAAGGCGTTAAGGCGAGGTTGATAAGGTACTTCCGAGTCAACTATACACTAGCACAAATATTTCTTCTGCGTTTTAATGTACTTGTCGTGTGCTTGGGGTAATCAGCTTTTCATAAATTATATTCTTTTTGGGAATAATAGAAAAACTTCTCTTGATTTACTGTAGTAAATGCTTACTTTTCCAAATTTAATTTTTAGCTGCATTACGTCAATGTTTAATGCCGAAAATCAATATTTCTATATATAAGTGATTTATTAATTTCTTTTTTTTTACTGAAAGTAAAAAAAAATTATAATTTTAAATATTTTTAAAATTTTTCCAATATATTCACCAAACAATAAATGCGTTTTGAAAATAAAAAGAAATTTCCACAGACCATTTCAAGTTTTGTATGGTTAATCAATATTAAAATACATCATAAAATTCAACATTTTATTTCAAAATTATAAATAAATCAATAACATTGTCCTAGTTACAATATAGTTAACAAACACTACCTTTGAGCAACTTCAAGTTGAAAATAGTTTACATTTCCACTCTTGACGCATGCATTGATATATTAGTAAAATCTCAAAATATCTTTTGTGTAATGACTTTAACAACGGCAACTGAATTTGTTAAAAAATATAAAAATATTAATTGAACGCTTGTTATGAATATAACCAAGCCTTCATTATTTCAAGAACATTTAGTATATTTTTTTCGCAAAATCTTCACCATATGTTGAAAAGTTCAACAAAACCATACAACTAAGATTTGAGTCTGTCATAATTAAAAAATTGATCATAGAAAGAAAATATAAAGAAATTTCAGTTGAAGATCGAGAACAATATAATCGAGATACTAGTATTCCTATTTTCGGATTAATTTCTCTACTCATAATAGGTTATATTATAGCAATTTTGGAATTTTGCAAGGAATATGCCCAGTGTATTTAAAAAGAGAGAGAAAAACTATAAATAAATAATGCAGTTGAATGTTTAATGTTTATTAAATATTTTTACCTTCTATCGGAAGGAAGTTTTATTATTGTAGTTAAGCTATTAGAAAAAGTTAAAAATTATTATTAATAAATTAATAGTTTACGTTAATAATGCACTAAATAATTACAAATATATTAAAATTTAAAGAAAGTATTTTTTTATTTCTTTTAGAAATACATATTTGGTAATAATATTTAAAAAATTAATTTTTTAACATAATTTTTTAAAACTTTAAAATAATTATTAAAAACAATTTATGCTTATAATATCGATTTATTTTATCATGATGATGTTTGATTTTCCAACACTTGTCTTCAGCAAATTTTTTCTAAATTTTTCCTCAAAAAAAAAAAAAAATGAAGGTAATCTCTTTAAAATTTAATCTATCATTGTTTCAAATGAGTTTAATAAGAGGTTTAAATTTCAAGTCGATTGACCATTTAGTTTCTAAGAAATTAATTTATGAATTTAAAAAAAAAATTTTTCTCAATAACAAATGAAATACAAATGATAACCTAAAAATTAGAAAACGAAAATGTAAGTAATTAAAAGACATTTCAAAATAAATTTAAACTGATAAATAATTTTGACTCTGACATACGTAAAAATCAAAAACAAAAAATTCGAAATCGTTTTTTGGTTATAAAAAAAAGCAAATCTATCAATTGTCAAATAAAATAAACTTTGACCGACGAAGATTGATGGTTTGGTTCTCTATTTACAGAGAGTTTACATACACACACAGACACACAAACATACATACAGACAAGAAAATAAATTTTCTCAAAATTGCAAATTTTCAAGATATTTCGTCTTAAAATATCATTTTAAGTATTTTTTGTCTCAAAAATTTTCACCGTTATAAAGCTTCCTCTTTAAGGAAGCAAAATAAATTTTCTCAGCCAATTACTTAGTACATGTGATTTTTATCTTACCAATAAAGAATTAATTTTTATTTACAGTATATGATTTCACTTTGTTAATGCCTTTTTTCAGTTCTTTAAGTAGAAATCTAAGACATAGCTTTATGATAACAAATTTGTTTGGAATGACTCTAATTATAATCGTATGTAATTGAATATACATCATGTTAAGAACTTCAATATAGTTCCACAATTTTTACGAACCGATTTTTCCTGATCTCAAATATCTTTTAAGTATACCTATTCTCTACCTTAGCCCTACGCAATTATTTGAGAAAAAATTCGTAGTAAACCCAACATAAAATCTAGAGCATGCTTTTACACTTCTTTGTCCACGTCAAGAAAGCCGCCACGAATTCCTCCGAACGCCACCGTGTGCGTTGCGATCTCTCTTGGCCTGTCGATCGATCGCCTACTCTGACCGTCCACAAAGAAAACCACCCCCGGATTGCAGGCTCTTACCGCCTACAAAGCGATAATAAGGAAAAAAAACGCCAGCACCTTATATGAGCAAGGAGAGAAAAAAGCTACGTGCGTGTCCGCGTAGTCGAACTAGGCCCTATACAGTAGCGTGCGTCCATCGCGATAAGCGACCGGTCACGCGAGCCCGGCAAGAACAGCAGCGCCACCCTCCGATGGTTTTAATGACGCGTCGTGTGACGTCAGGGGTCAAGGTGATACACTCTCCAGTCGCGTGTACGTGCGGTAGCCTGGACGATCGAATTTTTGACGTTGCGAGGAGAGAGAAGTACAAGGATCGATCGAGGGTTGAATTTTTTTGCCTCATGTGCGTGTGCGACTGAAGTCTGGAAGTATGTTGAGAAAATTATGGAAGGTTCTCGAACTACACACTTGATTCTGCCAATAGAGCCGGTTCGCTGTATCGAAGCGGGCGGCGTTCGGTTTTGTAAATGTTTGAAATGCATAATGAAGCGAACGCAATCTCTTCTTTGTCTCACGGAAAAAAACTGAAACAATGAGTAATTTTAAAGTAAATATTACAACTAGTATGTGGGTTCTTATTAACAAAAGCAAATATTTAAAATTCTTTGAAGATGAATGCCTGACGCTAGATGGCGCGCATAGAAAGTTAATCAATGCATCTTTTTGATTTATTGTTATATAGTATTTAATACTAAAAACTGTATAACATTCAATGAGCTAAGATTTAATTATATAGTAATATTTAATACTAAATTATAGTGGATTTTTTATAGTCTATAAACAGAAGTAGGAAATAATACGAATGTGGGAACAAAAGTCTCTGAGAGCCATAAAAACTATTTTTAGAAGATTAGGTATATTCTTATGAGATCTCAGCTAAATTTGACAGCATAATTACGCGCTTTAAAGTGTTCCTAAAGTTTCTGTAAATCACAGTTTTTGTCGACTTTTTACAACCCCGACAGACATAAAAAGACAACATTTAATTTTTCGCTTTGTCCCGAGACTATAGCAGCTTAGGCAACTCCAAGCTAAAACCACTGTAGCGTACTTGAGCTCGAGTTTCAATAAAAATTTTCTAAGTGTCGAATTCAACCGTTACTTTTAATCACCAGTTACCTCGCGAAAGATCAGCTTTGGCTCTCCTAAGAGCCTCTAACCACGGCTACATTAAATAAATCTCTAGAAGAAAAAGAAAAAAAAAATCTTTTCCATCCACACCTAAACCTCGTGATTTTCCAAATCTCAAAAGCTTATATATGTACGTAACCGCGCGTAAAGTTATCCCCATCATACATATACACGCGGTGGCTGTAAAATTAACAAATCTTTCATAAAGCCAAGAGACCGCGCACTGGTTGCACAAAAGACCCGCAAAAACATACGCGCGCTCTCCTCGCCTTCCGCGTATACATATATATCGTCTCTTCTAGTACGAGAGTAAGAGAGGGAGAAACGCGTCTTTGTTTTGATTTCCTTAATTTATGCCGGGCCGTAATCGACGTAACGTCCGGGCATTAGCATATTCCACGTGCGCTGACGCCCGCAAGAGTTGATCTTTACTCGTGGCCGGGCCTCGTTTCGTCGTTCGTTATATATATACTTACGCGTACATATATACAGGTTTACGCACACACGCACATTTGCACTGACTTTCGTGAGGCACACAAAAACGTGCCGGTATCAAGCACGAGCAAAAGTTTGATCTCGAGCGCTGTATGGAAATGAATGTGAGTGATTATGAATGTAGTTACGCACACACGAACGTGTATGTACGTATACATATCTATACGAAAATATACAGAAATAGAAACGCACGTATATAGAGATATAAAAAGTTTATAATGCATTCAAGTCTGAAAATCATGGTATATAGTTTAATCAAGAAATGTATGTGATAACGAATGTAGACACTTATAAATGTATAGGGTACATACACATAACGCACATATATACGCAACATACACAAAGTTCAAAAATCAATGTGAGTATATAATTTTTCACTTACACAATGAACTCATATTCACGCACTCTTGTGTGGAGGTTTCCCAATAAATATATATGAAGGCGTTAACGCTGAAACAAAAGTCACGGGCGTTCGCTATTATATCCCCGCGTCTTATTAAGATTAATGTACGCGAAAATAGCATTTCTCGCGCACGAGGAAACATTACGCTTTTATAGCACAAAAGAAGCAGGATGCAAAAGGTCGGCGCACGGTTGCTTTGGCGCCACGATGGACTGAGATTGCCGAGAAACTCTCGCGCCTTTTACGATTTCCATGTATAATCGTGTATGTATATATGTACACATACTTATACACATGCGCGATACAAAAATCTTTTCGACTGTTTTTTCCTTCTCCCATCATTGACGCTGAGAGCTCGTAAAGATGCGTGGCACGTGCGACAACGTGTATTTTTTTTCTTCTTCTTTGGCCCCTCCAAGGCGACGGCTATATTTCGGTAGTGTATTATACTCACAATGGGACACTCTGAATTGATAATTATATTTTCGCACGCGCGCGGACACGTTTTTTTTTCTTACCTTCTATATACGTATATATACATAATGGTGTATGGTTGAACCGCGAAATCGTTTCGACCCTATTAGAAGGTGTAATTCGCTAGCATTGTAAATGCACCTAGGATTTCGTGCAGCAAGATTTCGATATATTATCGCAATCATCTCTAACGCTAGCTACGGCTCGGCAGGAAGTGAGAAACAGAGTTATATATACACATCTCTTGTCTCATTGCTCTGATCTACAGACCGAGCCGCGTGCTGTATTACAGCGCTACTATGCTATGTACAGTGTAGTACAACACAACTATACAGATTATTTAAATTTATTCGCGTGTTGTATTATAGCGTGTGCGGTGTTATCTTGCGTTTGGTGAACTGAATTCAACGTATTTTCGCGGTTATTGCTTTTTAATACTGCGACTGCGGGAGAAAAAAATCTCTATATATCGACACTAGGTGGTTACTTAAGCTGGGTATAAACTTCGAATATATAATAAATAGCGAGCGTTAACTTCCTCAATTAGTGCGAGGGAGTTGTGTGTGTGTGTGTGTGTTTGGAAAAAAAGTGTCTAACGAAAGAATGCACACGCGCCGAGACGCGGCGACGTAACGTAACTGGCTGTACATATCCCATCCTTTCTCTGCTTAGCAAATAAATGATGACTCTTTCGCTGACTTTAAGCAAATTTGAATTGCATTTTGCAGAGGTTCTCGTGGTACGAGAACGAACATGAAATTTTCTAAAATTCGCTGCTCTTTTACGGCCCTTTCTTGAAGATTGCAGATGCTTGCCGAATGAATGTAAGGGGATAGCTAATATTTATTCAGTAATAATTAACGAGTTACGTGGAAAAACCAATTGAGTCAGCTGCTGAGGTCTGGAAAAGTCATGGACTGGTCGTCTCTCGAAGTATAACGTCTATTTTGAATTTAAATCTGTTTGTAAACCAGTTTATTCTTTATTTTTCAAGATAAGCTCACGACTTTTTTTTTATTACAGTATAATTATTATTTACGTTATTAGCGAAACTTTACTTATTAATTTTTACGAGAAATTTTCATATTTCTATTTCCAACTCGATAATCTAAACTGCCATTATAAAAGTTATTGACTTTTTAATCTTCGAGAAGTTTCCAGCCCTAAAATAAAAAAAATACACAAGAATATTTATTTTATATCCGAGCTATCGTTAACACCGCTTACTCTTCCTCCTGCGCAAAATACGCATTTACTATCTACCAATCAAAGCAATCGCACCTCAGCCAATAAGAATTATTTTTAAAACACTGCGAAATTGAACCTTCCCGACGAATTTCTCCCAATAAATCACGACGCCAGGCCAACCTCCCACGTATAAAACCCATAATCCAAGGCGCGCCAGTTGACCTAAGGATCAAGGCATCCGAAAACCCCTTCTATACTTTTCCCGCCGCAGGCGCGGAAGCTCGCACACGCCAATAGGAAGTGACGCAACGACCATCGGACTCGCCGTCACGAAACGCGATGATCCCTCATCTGCGTGATTAGTATCGTCAGAAGAGAGAAAGAAAGAAAGAGAGAGAGAGATATCGGAATGACGAAGTGGAATAAGCTGAGAGAATTGATCGGCTGATTAAACTTTGGTGTGACGGTAGAGGGAGGATGAGTGAGATTTAGTAGACTTTTTATTTTGGTTAATTTCTTAGGTGTATGATCAGGAAGTAATTATTTATAGACAGTTAAAAGTAATGTTTTCCCTTTTACTTGCAAGAATTGTAAATTATTTTTACATAAAGACAAATGATGTAGTAAAATTACTGTTTATGGTATACGTAGAAAAATAGTGTAGTAAAAATTACTATTTTTCATACCTATAGTAATAAGGAAGTTTTACTATACGTTGTATTAATGTTCATGAAAATATAAGACTGTACTTCGGTTACTATAAAAAATAGTAATTTTTATTACAAAATATATCTTCGTTTAGTAACTATCGGACACACTTCTATTTCAATAAAAATAACTAAAATTTATCATAAATAATTGCCATTTTTTTGTAATTTTTACTATTTAAATACAAATTTTTCTACGTATTATCTAACGAAAAAGTGATTTTGTACTAGGTTTACTACTTTTTGTGATAAAAAATAGTAATTTTTTCAACAATATTTGTTACGTGTTTATTATAATTAAACAGTAGCCGATAGATAGAACTTTTATAGAAGGCTATTAGTAGTTTAGCAAAAAATGTAGAGTTGGAAAAAAATCTCATTTCTATTTGAAGTTATCTTTTTTACATATTTACAAACAAATTCTGCAAAGATTGGAAGAGCCTTTGAAAATTTTCGAAAGCGAAGGCTGTCGGAAATGTAGCTCACTCTACTGGCTGAACTCATTCTACTGAAGATTACAGTTAGCTACTTAATTCTAAAGACGTCATTTCTCGTTTTGCAGGGTATAGCTCAACAACTAGTAGCAACAGAATATGTTTGTAATAATCACGTCTTAAGTTTTACTTAATTTTCATTTAAATATGATTATAAATGAAATTGTTTATTATTATAAATAACTAGTAGCAATGAATACTAAGATTTTCATCGCGTTAAATACACATTTCCATTTAAGCATGTATAGATTTGAATAAATTAAATTATATGTTTTACAAATTCATATCATTAAATTAGCCAGTACCGGCGTTAGGGCTGGGCGAGCCGGGCGGTCGCCCAGGGCGCCGCGATTTTAGGGGCGCCGAATGCGCCCCTTTTATTTATTGTACTAATGATAAATAATTTACAAAGCTATATTGATTTATAAATACTTTTATCACGAAA
>JAYJLV010078836.1:0-14561 GCA_036873485.1 Torymus texanus
TTAGAGTTATAGGTATCTCAAAATTCTGAGGTGATAGACTAAAAGTAAGGTCATATTTGAGATCAGCCCATCAAAATGCATAAGGATATGATAGTCAGTGCTCAGTGGGTTTGACCACTTTCTTTTTTTTATGTGGCTGTGTAATTATTGCTGCGCCATCGTCTGGTGTTCCATCATGCTAACGATTACTTCTTTCATTACAGGTAACTCTACTTCACTTCTTCCAACGACAAACATAGAGAGAGAGAAAGAGAGCGAGATTCTGCAAGTCGAGTCCCGAGTGTCATCGAATATATTTACCGTCAGAGCGTCGCATGAGCTTCAAATATTTATTCGTCACTCAAAGCTTCGACGCGGCGTAATGCAGCTCGACGCTACTATACGCAGAGTCCTTACACATTATACTTGGGAATTTCGAAAACGCTTTTGCGCGCGAACATTCACTCACCCCTTCCAGCACAACGAAAGTACTTCTGATTTATAGACCGTTAATTTCGAGAGTTCCACTCGCTCAAAAGGGACTTTAGCGTTTTCGAAAATGCTTTTTTACGATCTTACTCTCTCTCTCTCTCTCTCTCTCTCTCTCTCTCTCTCTCTCTCTCTCTCTCTCTCTCTCTCTCCGCGAGCAAAAGTGCCTCTAATTTTGAAAACGATTTTCCAATCGCTCTGCTCCCATTGTAATACGAGGCAGAGGTATTTAAGTGCAGTAAAACGCGAAAATAATGTTAAAATGTGAATTCTGATTCATTAAAACACTCGTGAAAATGGATGATGATTCTCCTTTGTTGTCGAAAACGTTTGAAGAACTGTGTGTAATGCTTTTAATGCTTTTGCCGATTCGCAAATTCTTTCGAAGGACCAAAAAATTATGATAAATCGTCGAAATGACTTTTATCATTCTCAGTTACAATGAAGTATAATAATTTGGATATATGATTGCATTGAAATATCTCATCATTATAAAAATTTGGAAAAGTTTCATGAGCAGGACGGAACATTTCGAACAACGGTATCCTTCTGAGCTCGAATAAATATATTAAAAAGTTTTTTAAGAGCAATCGTCCCTGAAGATATTGCTACGTTCTGAAATTGAATAAAAGTATTTTCATAACATGTAAAAGTCAGCTTGGAATTTTCCAGAATATTCCAAATTCAACATTCTTCTAATACAATCCTGAAATCTACCCCATCTTATTTATAAAATCACATGCAAATTTCGCTCGCTCACTCTCTAAACTCCTCTGGTCATTCCAAGCGAAATCCTCTTTACGCTTCAACTCCTCCTTCTTTTATTTATAAATTCATTTCGCAGAGTGCCGCACGCGCGTTATTGACTGACGAAGCGCTTGTGCGGCACGCAAATTTACATCAGCTGTAAACCGTCCGTGGTATAGTATATAGAGCTAACCTCATACAATATGCCAAGCGTGCGGCTCGCGAATTGTGCGGCCTCACCTTGAATACATCAAATTCTAAGATTACGACGACGACGAGGACGACGACGAGGAGGAGGAGGTGGAGGAGGTGGATAACACAAGTCTGGATAGAGAGACGGAGATGGTCGACCTTTGACCCGATCGCGCGTGTTATGAAAGCGGGATTTTACGTTTGATTGCGGTTTTAGAGCTACGCCCCGGGATGTTGGGATAAGATAGAGTTGTAAATTCGGATTTGGAAGACATAAAAGTCACGATCGTCGAAGTTACCACTGAAATGTTGTTCCGATGATTAATTTCAGTATTGTTAGATTTGAACAGTATATATGCTTACGGAGTGTATTAAATTAATCAGGACAATTAAGTTCTGTATCAGTAGATTTTGATAACTGTGATAACTTGATCAATGTGATGTATATCGTATTACGGTATTTCCAAAATGTTTGAAGCAACGCAATAACATGTTCAATAGATCGTTCTATACATTGGCAATTCCATATCCTTTCAAGTCTAAAAAATTCTACTGCTTTTTGACATTCAAATATTGACGATATTCTTAACAAAATATAAGATAGCACAATACTCGCTAATGTGAAGCTTTTTTATTGTAAATTATCTATATATATATACACTGTAGACGAATAGTTTTCTCTCAAAATTCAAGATACTCGAGATTAGGTCAAGAGCCCCCGGGTCCAGTCGAGAGAGAATCTCCATTCGAACCGAATTTTTCGACCTCAGCCGAGAATATCGATCTCCAACTCGAGACTCAGCGCAGTATATAGAATCACTACTCTTGCCTCAATGAGATAAGGAATCTCGAAATATTTTTCGTCTCGCGCGCTATATTATACAAAAGAACGTTACTTTTGCCTCCTTGATAAAAATAATAAACAACGATGCTTTTATTGTAAAGATGAGCTGATATAGAAATTATATTATGTTCTAAAGCGTAGCAGTATATACGTGTTTTAACTTATTTAGTGGTTTAAAATATCAGAATGAAAACATATACTACGAGACGTTATTTTGCACACAATACGACAATCACGCAGCTGCTTCGAGTTAACTCTGTCCTCCGTACGCGCGAGTCATATAAACTACGAGGAGAACAAGAATGCAGATTTTGAACAGCAACCATATCCTCTCTACTACTATTTTACAGTAATATTAGCGTCTTAAAAATGAACATAACCTCAAAGAAATCGCAAAATATTTTAGCAATATAACATCACGAGTCGTTGTAAGAACAGATCCAAATTGTGAAATTTTTTCAATTTGAATCAGTAACCTATTCAGGTTCCCTGAATAAACGGTAATAATCATCAAGGGAATCATCCTCACGGCGATCCACTAAATTTTACATTAACGCGTTGCTACGTGCATCGGTTTAATCAGACCCTATTTCGCGAGGTTCACTAAAATTCGGACCCCCTCTCGCTCGTACACTTGGCAAACAATTTACGATACACTGAAAAGCTCCAACGGTGCACTTTATGCGGGACGGAGCGCGGCAATCCCAGATTCATTCCGCGTGAACGAGCCGCCGCCGCCGCCGCCGCTGCCGCGCAACCCTCTTATCAATGCAGATTGGCTTGCCTTACTTTCGTGCGACTGCCAATGCTTTGTCTCTATTTAAAATTTTAAAAGGCGACAAAAGCTCTGTGTTGTTTTCAACCCCCCCTCCCCTGCTTTCATCCCCTGAGACTTATCCGATAAAACATTGACACAGCGAAGAGTTGTGGTACATATTCTTGGGTCTTTCGCGAAAAGTACTTTCCGATTGGAAAGTGTTTGTTTTCATGGATTCGTTGATGTTTTCTCAAACTGTCTCTATTTCATTGAATAATATGGTTTGGGTATATTTAATAAATATCAGAATTTGTGTATTATTACGTATAGAAATTTTTTTATTTGATTTAATAGTGTAACTCGATTGATACAAGAGGATATCCTTTTTCAATAAGACACGATTTTTAAATCTAAATTATTTTAGGTTTATCTGGGCGAAGAGAGAAATCCTTTTTAATTAAAATCCTTTCGTATTAAAAGAAAACTTTTTTTTTCTAAAAGAAATCCTTTCGAATAATACATTTTTCTCGGTATAGAACCTCAAACGATATTTCTAGTATACTTATTTTTATATTTATTTTTAATTATTCATATTCAGAAACTATTTGCATTATTATATATTTACATAAAGTAAATTTACATAAATATAGGTAAATCCTATCGAGAGAAATAATATTGCCTATGTGTAGGTCTGGTACATATTGATTAGAATTACATAAATATTTATAAATATAATTACTTCCAATCTCGTGTTGATTATTTATTAATCAATATATGCAAATAATAAGTTATTAATTATTTAATAAATTTATCTCCACAAGATAGGAAGGTTAACATCATCGAGAATCCGAAACTTCCAATAAAATGCATATGAAGTTGATAATGATAATGTTTCCTTTTACATATACATTTCAATAACGTTTAAATGGAATGTCATATTAAAACCATTTATTAATATAGTACTTTGTACGCTATGCAAAATATTTAAAAATAAAAAAATTCTTTTGAGTTCAACAATGTACCACATTAAACCACGATATAAATTCTCTCGATATCGTCAATAATTCGAACTAATAATTAATTTTAACCCTTCCGACGTTTTAAATAAAAATCTTTGTTCATAAAAATAATTTTAAAAAACAATACAGTGTTGCGTGATAAAGGTAAATTTCTTCGTCCGCACGGTTTTCCAATCTTTTTGTAATAGCTCCATTTAAAAGTTGAAACTACTTAAAATTCCCTCACTCGTCCGGAAATGAAATATCGATTACAGTGAGAGAGAGAGAGAGAGAGAGAAAAAAGAAAAATACATCCCTACAGTATTCAATTCGGGTCATCCATATTCGACGAATCCTGCAAAGATTCAGGGAAACCCTACATTTCCGCGAGCAACGAGGGTCAAAAATATTAATTAATATTTGAAATTAGTCGAATGATGAATTAATGTTGGCTCAAAGGCGCGTTAACTTTTTTGTACATTCTTTCTCTCACAAAAGAAAAAAGCTAGGATTATTAAAAAACATGGTTTCTGTCCTATTTTAATTAATAATCCGTTTCGAACTCATTAAATGTGAATTTTTGCGTCTGCACGTCTCGGATTGACATATATTTTCTTCTTTTTTTAAAATACCCAATGACTTTTACGATCCATAAATCAGTTTTGGAATTTTCCATTTTTAATTATTCTGCGTAATTTAAGGGAAAAAAATTTAATGAATTTTGCAAAATTAATTATTTCCCAGCGTCTCGCCACCTCCCACCGTCACAATAACTCTTTCCGCAATTTTCTACACTAGACTACTAAATTTCCTTACATCGTTGCAGAACAATACAAGCACAAACGTAACCACTTCACTCCCTTCCCACAAAAAATTACAAAACAGTTAAAAAAAAGAGGAGAAGATAGAAGAAAGGAGAGAAAGAGAGTGAGAAAGAGGAAAAAACGAAGGACCGTTATATCACGACGGCTCCCTTAACTAGGACAACTTTCAAGACAGCCTCTTCAATTAAAGAACTGCACAACTCTCTCCTCTCACATACACACATATACTCTCTCTCTCTCTCTCTCTCTCTCATCCACTTCTCTCTTTTTTTCCCAACTCCACCGACAATCGTTGAAAGAATCCAATCATAGCGAAAGCCTCGCGCGCAGACCGCTTCTATACACCTCCATACTCTCCCTCACTCTCTCTCTCTCTCTCTTGCACACTGTACACTGAAAAAGCCAGGCGGCAAAGTTTGATTCACTCGTCGCAACCGCCGTACGCTCGCGCTTAATCAAAGGCCAGCAGTTGAATGTACACGTATGTGTGTATGTGTTTGTGTGTGTATTCTCCGAGCCGAAAGTTTAACCCTTCGTTATGTACGGCATGCAACAGGACAACTTTTATGTACGCGCGCCCGCCTCTTGTATGAGGTTCGATAATAGCCTGAAAATCAACGTTCGAAGAGGCGAAAAATCGTAGCTGCCAGAAGGATCGATCGAGTTGTCGTCGTCGTTGTAGTCTTGTTGTGGTCGTCATCGTGATTTTTTTGTCGACGCATGATGTGATGAATTGGGAGTGTCGATATATATATAGCGACGATCTCGGATTTTTCGGGATGTGCTCAATTACGAGGAATGCGTACGCGCGACAACGACAGAAGTAGGTCAGAAATGTTACGATAAAGTCCAGTGACACGCGGGATTTCATCCTCGAATTTGAAAATTCTATAGTTTTAGTTGTTTATAGGTTTGTTATTATTATCGTGTACCTATATTCAAGTTTATTTTCAAATATATACATTATATGTATACACATATAGAGTTCGAACGTTTAAACGATTTGTCAAGTCAATGTTATATTATTGATATTTCATTCGCGCATTACCGATTTGTACAAAATTCAGCGATAAATTTTCGTTGTATTTTAATAAATACATACAAAATAGAACATTGATTTGGTGAATTTTCAATTATCGTAATTTTCATGAACTTATTAGAATATTCAAGTACCTATACTTTTACGATTAACTATATTTATTAAAGCTCATTATAAGCTAAACGAAAAATCTATACAAATGCTAAAGAAGAAAATTTAATTAAACATTCTCTAATTTTCCAAAAATTAATATATAAATAACTATATAATATACATTATCGATTTATCCATCACACAAACCTATATTAAATCCGCCTCCTCCTTCTCCGTTATATTAATTTTCTAACCGGAACAATACCAACCTCCAATCATCAACAGCAACCGCTAAATAATACCTCCTCTCCCCTCTCTCTCCCTCTACAATCAGCACAATGCCATACCAATAATTACACTTATATCATTTCCAATCCGACATCCCACACGAGCAATATACGAAATAATCGCACCGTTATCGTCCTGCTTTCTCTCTCTCTCTCTCTCTCTCTCTCAACCACCATTCGATTTCTCTTTTCTCTTCTCCCTTTCGTTTCCGAAAAGACAGTGAAAGAATTTGTCTGGGCGCAGCTGGAGTACAGCGCCACTCTCATTGGCACGCGCGCAAACTGATGTCTTGCACCGGTGTGTATGTGTGTGTGTATGTATACGTGCATGTGTATACGTGTGTACGACAAGTGAACGCAGCTAATAGCCCGTTGTTGGGTCGTCGGGGTTGTTCCGATATATACGCGTGTATGTGTGTGTATATATATATATATATATATACACACAGCAGTAGGAGCGATTGTTGGGCTGACTTTTTGGACGATCGGTTTTTGATTTTATTGTTATTGTAGGAGGGGGTGATGGAAGGGGGAAGAATAAAACGGAAAGAGAGGTATTGTTGCGGAAATGTATACGGGACCCGTGTGGGGTTGTGAGTGAATATTTATTTGTAAAGGTTGATTCCGTGATATGACTTACGGTGAGAAGACGTACGATGCTGATGGAAGCTCACCTGTAACATATAATGAAATCTTTTGTTAACAATATATTTTTAAAATTTTTTGCTTGGTTGGGGAAAAAAATTATAAGATAGCTCAAAAAATATAAGATAAAGTGAAAGAAGCATTACAATTGAAAATGATGATATATGTATTCACAGTGTACAGTGAATAGTATAATTTATTTCATTACATTAAAAAAGAAAAAATAGAAAGATTTAATCAACTAACGATTTGATCACTATTTTCCATATAAAATAGTAAAATTTTATCCGATAAAACGAACGTAACATGTAGAAATAATAAAATAAATTAATAGTAGTCAAAGCAATTTTGATAAATACGTCTAATGTTTCTCAACTAATGCATCGCATTATAAACTGTATAATATTTGATATCTCTAAACCAAAAGAAAACGACGTTAAAACAAACAAAAAAAACGCATATATATAAACCTTTCCGCAACGACTTGAAAAATCAAGAGTTTGACATAATACTGCTCCCAGTGGCGAAGCTCTTTTTTGCTCCTCCTCCACGCTGCCTCTCAGTCGCACCGAGCGCGTATTGTAAATAACATCTCCGTTCCATCTCGAATTACGAACCCCGCATTCCCTCTTATTTATTTCCCGCTTCCTGCATTCTCTCTCTCTCTCTCCCTCTCTCTTGGCTCCCAGCCTTCGCCAGCGTCGCTGCCATCGTCGTCGCTTGACTCTTTTATTTTTCATACACCCCTCCTCTCTCTCTCTCTCTCTCTCTGGAGATGGCATTAGACTGACCTCTCACCCACTCCCTAGCGAGGCAGGCAGGCAGGCGGCGACGGTTAACCCCGAGGCGAAAATAATGCACGTCGTATTTCAGCGTTTCAAGCGTTTTATAGGATTAAACAGAATTTCAACGCGCTCGCGCACACGCGGTCAGAGGAGCGACGAGCTTTCAGAGATTTCACGCCGACAAGAATCTCACAAATTTAACCGCGTGATGCGCGGCCCGAGCTTTTTAAAAATGTTACCGCAAAATGATATCACGCGGTTATACATGCGCGATGTTGAATTAAGCGTTCGTCTTTCAACGCGAATTATTATGCTAAGCAGCATAAGCGCGAGGTTCACGAGCAAACGTATATACATATACATATATATATTTTCGCGTTTTGTATCCCGGTTGAAATGTTGCCGCTCTCTAATCCGCGATTACTCGCGGGACACATATACGCGCCTCTTTCCTTCTGAATTTCGCTGTGAAAAATAGGCAATTTTTGCGTTTGTATCGCTAGTGAAGTTTCGAGATAAAACATTGCGCTAAAGTTTCCAAAAATGAGTGTAGGTGTAGTTTCTATATTACTGATATCACGGTTTTAATTATTTCTTCAAACAGAAATTGAAACACCGGAACAACTGTTGGTATAATATTGGATAAGTTGTTTATAGAAATAGATAAAATGATAATATAAGAACGATAATGGAGTCTTAATGGTATTAAACGTCCACTTAATCACAAATTATATTCTATAATTATGATTATAAAATAATTTAAATTATTAAATTGCATTATTGCGTGACTGGGCGATAACTTTATCATCATACATAGTTCCATCAGCAACGGTATGAAATTACACTCTATGTCAATTAAAAGCTAATAAATCATTTGAAAGAACGCTTTTATGAAAAGTACATAATAAGTTTCCACTTAAAGTTCAAGCTTATATACAAAACAGAATAAAACAAAGGTTCGGAAATAATCAGTTTATAATACCAAATTCAATAAAAGCGTTACATTTCACTCGGAAATCCGGTGACTAAAAAAAATCTGCTATATCCAGTACTTCCGTGATTATCAATTCCGTTCTAGATTAATCTTTAAGAAATCTCGAATTTTGAAGCACCCCAGCACAAAAAAATATCAATAGAGAATGCCCGAGGTAGCAAATCCACCTCCCGATAAACGCGTAACCGATATACACTTTCTAGTCAGCCCATCATCTCACTCACTCTTTCACTCTCTTTTGCGGTCCGTCGAAAATCCATCCAGCGGGTAGCAGCTTGCGGTCTGGTTTGTTTCTGCAACAGGTTTATTTTCCAGCGCTGGAAAGAGAAAGAGAAAAGCAGTGGTAGCGGCAACTCGACGACTACTACTACGACGACGACGAGGAACTCGATATATCGGATAAGTATTTCCGGAGGGGAAGAGAAGAGAAGAGAAGATACCATGACGCATAAGCTACTCGGCCTGTGAGGATCCAATAAGTTTATCCGCTTGCAGGTTTACGCTAGATATATATAATAATGCGCCGGAATTCGCGAGAACGTCGTTCTGTTCGCGGGAGCGTAATAAAAATATTAAGGGCGCTGGTGAGCGGATTATCAAGTGAAGTACCAATCGAAGGAGTTGTGCAGAGGCAATATACTTAATTCTGTCGTTGTTGAAATTATTTTTAAGTTCAATATTGGAGTTTTTTCAGAATTATAGATAAAGGTAATAGTTTGATATGAGAGACTGTGAATTTGAAATTGCTTTGCAATTTTAAATGGTCTCTGTATGTCTTTTTGAGGTTATGTGCAGAGAAATAACCTGAAATCTCATGTACAAAATTTGTAAAAATTGAAAATTGTGTAAAATGCTTCTAAACATGCATTTTTTAGTTCATCTAAGGCGTAAAACATTTTAATAGGAAATTTCCGATACTGAAGAACCTGATTTTTTATTTACGTTGGTTTTCCGGAGCGTTTGAAGCAGAATCTCAGGTGAGAAATTGACACGAGAAATAACAAGAGATCTTACCTAAGATTTTTCAGTAGAGGAGAGCCATATTATTTTCCATACAACGCTAATAATATACGTCCCATATATTCTTTTTCTTAGAGTATGGAACATGTATGGGTATTATATGGGAAATAGCTTGAAAAGAAATGGTTATAATTTCGCTTTAACACCTTGATGGTAGATGAGCTACATATTGACCATACATGCCTATAAATTTCTTTTACGCAGAATATCTGAACATGAGAAAAGCTAAACTGACTTGGATGTTGCGCCTTTTTGTACATATAGTAAATCTCAAACCAGCTTAAGATACTTTATTTTTCGTATTTTTATTTGAAATTTTCTTCAGATCGATCGATAAAAGACTGATACATAATAAAATAATAATGCCATTGAAAGTTTTTGGTGGCAAAATTTAATCTTAACGTGTTCTAACTTCTTAACAATACCACAGCATAAAAAGTTATTACAAAATAATAAGAATCCGTCACTTTTCTCTTATATATATATTTCATAAAAGTAAGAAAAACTTTTTCAATTTCCAAGGTTTTCGATTTCCACAACAAGAAACTGATGAGATTTCCGAGATTCTCTTATTTTCTCTCAATCACCGCTCGAAAATAACATGTCATCCTAAAGTCGCCGACAACGCAGACAAAAGAGAGACACAAGCGTGCGCACGTTCGTTACCAAGCTTCGTTCCCGTTCCTTTCAAAGAAAAAAAAAATTTTCTTTGACGCAGTTTCCAACGTTACGATTATCTTTGCTATTCTTCTCTACAAAATTAGTCGCTAAAGAGCATAGAATTCCCGTACGAGCGCACGATGATTAGTAAACCAGAAATTTAGGAACGCGGAACGCTAGCATTCATCAGATAATCTAATACTATGAAACGGCATTTTCAGAGAAAACATAACGTAGTTGCATTTACCAAGCGTGTTATATAATTGCAATGTATGTAATGAACGAACAATTACTTGGAAATCATTTCGGAACAAACTAACGCTACTGGACATTTTCATTTTTCTTTGCGATACATACAAGTAACTTTGTACTTTGATATAGCACAAGTTGTTGCTTTTTGTCGACGCATTTTTTTTTTCGTCATAAGTAACTTGATTATCAAGTTTTTGCCACTTAGCGGTTCTATTTTGGTCAACTCTCTGCGGAGCTGGAACTAAGTTTGCTCTCTCGTGTGAGCAGTAGTTCAAGACAACAGTTTTTGCGAGTCCGCCGCATGCCGTACGAGATTCCGCGCGAAGCAACTGTTGATCGAAAATTAATTTTCTCCGTGCATACTTGTTCCTCTATGGCTTTGTTAGTCGACGCGAGGTCATTATGACATAATTAATACTCCATGTCGTATTTGGAAAGATGAAAAACTTTTGGTGACTATAACTTTTAGAAAAAACGTTGATTTAAAAATGTTGACCTTTACTTTTTAGTAAGTATATAATTATAGATAAGTAATGTTTTAGTTTAACACCAAATTTAAATGACAAGATATAGATCAATGTTAAGTAAATAAGATGCCATGTAAAATCTGTACTTGAACGTGACCACACAAATGCACGTTTCGAAAATAACATGTTAGATTCGCATACCATGAGATATAACGACATTTTGTGGATTGGCAAATTCACTCGTGGTGAATGTCCATTTGGGATTCATGAATTTCTATCCATGTATATATGTATCTACGTAATTTACAGGTGAATATTCCGTGCAATTTATTGATAAATTGAACGCGTGCTCTACAAATTGTAATCATTCCAAATCTACAAAAAATCTGCAACCAGATAAATTTTGCGTGAATCCACTGAGGTACAATAAAATTTGTTTAACGAAGCAATGAATTAGAAAACAAACCATATTTATTATTATACTGTAGCTGTCATGAATAATTTATTACTTTTAATTTTAAACATATAATCAACCAGACAAGCTCATTAAGAAACCAATAACATTATTTATCTGGAAATAGATAGAACAATAAGGTTAAATTATCATTCGAATCCGATTAAATAATAAATTTACTCTTTTGTTCTATTTAAAGCTTAATAATTCCGTTCATAATTTACAATACGTCATGACGATTATACCTTTTTAAGTGGACATATATATAATCTCGAAATTTTCTCCGCTCATTTGAATGGGTCGATAATTGTCCGAAATGGTGTTAGCATTTTAATGAATTTCCAATTTGAACGTTGTAACGGATTAAAAGAATACGTATTTTAAACTCGTAAAAACGAGAACCAGAATGTGGAAATGTCAAGACAGATTTATTCTGCAATTTTCATGTACTCTAGTGCGTTTGTTACTGAATCTTTTATATGTCATTCTTTCTGAACATCCTATAAACGAGAGTAGATAAAAGTTATTTGCTTTATGTATCCTGAAAATACTATTGCTATCTCTAAAATATTCAATAATTCTGTACGAACCAATCATTCAAATTTTCCTACAACATTAGAACTTTTATAAAAATTTCAAAAACCTCGAGAGCTCGCGTGCTACTTTAAGATTAATAGTAACAACAATTTTATCTTGCGATATACATGCTCTCGCTTTATGCCACATCCACTATTAAACTCTCTATATAAATCATTCAACGCGCTACAATAAAACCATATACTATACCATACATCGCGAACAACATAAAACTCGCATCCGCTATCACAGATAAATCTTCAAATCCCATCCTCTTTCTCTTATACGCAAACATAACCTAAAACTCAGAACTTGAAAAAAAAACACGCACAAACACACAAAAAATAGTCTTTCCTACTTCTCCCTTGAACGTTAATAGAATTTCGATCCCATTAAAACACAGGGTAGGGTGGGTAAGGGCTCTCTTTCTCTTTCTCCCTCCTCCCTAATGAATTCCCGCTTTAAGCGTCCGGTGCGCATAAAAGCGTTCGCCTCTCGGCGGAATTAGAAGGGACTTCAAAAGGGCGTGACGCGATTGTCCGGTAACGAGTTTTGATAGCCGAACGAGGGCAGCGATCGGGCATCCTCGTCGTAAACTCTTACCTTATATACCTGCGGCTAACGAAATTTCTCTTCTCTCTTATTCTTCTTCGTGCATGCGCGGGGACACTGTTGTTATTGTTAGTTGCGCGCCGTCCGCCAGATGAAAGAGAAATTAGTCGAGAGCGTCAATAAAAAAGTTTAGGGTTTTGTTACAATAGCGCGACGCAGTGGGTTTTCTTTATTGTGAGCGATTAATTCGATTCGCTGCCAGAGTTACGCGCGCGTGTGTGTATATATTCGTTTGTTGAGCAAATGTTTTTGCTTGAGTTAGCGGACATGTCGTGCGTGTATATATAGTGCGGATGATTTTTATTTGGTTAGTCGTAACCGCGTCGATTGATTGTATTCGCTCGTATGGATACGCGATTTTCGCTGGCTATCGCAAAAAAATTATTTGCTCGTGATTTACATGCGGATGAAATAATCTGTTGGCAAGCGCATTGGATATTTTTGTGCATCGCATAAAGCAGCTACGATGGGCAACATTTAATTCGGGTGTATCTTTTATTGTGGACGCAGCGAATGAATTACTTGGGATTTTATCGCGAGAATTTAAGGTTTATAAAATGATATTATGATAAATCCGATTTGTTGTGCATTAAAACGGTTGATGTTATATAATGGCTTTAATAAATTTTGCTAAAGAGCTATGGCTATGCCCAATAACTGATTATCCAAATTTATGTATTTATCAATTTTCATATTGACTTTTGTTGATCGTTTACATGAGCAAATATCATTGATTAATGATGTTCAATGGCATAATGAAATTATTAAACTTCAAATTATCATATGCTTCATTAATAACGTAAATCCATCAGTAGCATTTCGGAAAAAGATGGTATATATATTTAACACGTATAAGCTCTATTATTGTAGCTATTGAGGCCAAAATTAACCGAAGGACTTATTTAAAATATTATTGCCATGAAATATCGAAATCTAATTAATGCAGAATTATGGAATTTAAAAAAAAAAAAAATTAAAATAAGATTTCTTTTTTAAAGTTTTAGGTAGAATGTGTATATTGTATGAAATCAAGTAATTTTTTAAACGATTATAAACTTCATATGTAGGTTATGTATTATCGCAGAATGAGAAATTTCTATTATTTGTTATTACTGTTGTACTTTTATGTATGTTTATACTTTATGATTCGCAGAATTCTGATAATTATATGATGACACATCTACGTTGCTTATTGGTATGCCAAGCATTGATTTCATAAGTTGCAAAATTATTTCATAAATTGATAATTCAATATATCACCTTTTTACCATCAATTTATTTTGAAATCCTAAGCATATTTATCGTGATTAATTTTCTTCAACAAAATTCACCAAACTGTTCGGTCTAATATGAGAACAGCATTTTAGTCAGAGTTAATAAATATTATTTTGTACCATAAAGTTCAATGTGTAAACAGCTATTATTCCTTTCACAAAATATTCTCATTAATATATGTTAAATTTAACTTTGACATACTTATTCGAATACAACCTGTATTTAATAAAGCTGAATAAATATTTTGAAATATCATCAAACTTTATATGAACCTGTGACGATCATGTTCGTATTTCACGGACCTCGAGCATGAGAGCGTACAACTCTCGGTCTCTTTCCACTCGGGACCACCGGACGAACAACAGCCTTCAAAGCCAGCTCCACCTTCTTCTCCATGAGTCGACTGTCAAGGATACCTTAAGATCAGCAAGTACTTGTCAAAGCTTCCGATCTACTCGAGAGTGAGAAGAATAGAGTGGGGAAGCAGAGCAAGCGGCCAAGGAGAAAAATCGACAGGTTGGATCACCAAGTCCCGGGTGGGAGAGCCAACGAGGTTCACCATCAGTTGCGAG
>JAYJLV010078847.1:0-14561 GCA_036873485.1 Torymus texanus
GCGAATTTATATATGTCTTATCAAGTTTGTAAAACCTATATTTTTACAATAAACTACTATTACTATTACTATTACTATTACTATTACTCTACTGCATCAACTCTGCTGCATTTAACCTGCTGCTTTGGCGCCTCAAGTCTGAATGATAAGACAAATGCGCACTACTTGGTCGTGCCTGTTGATTAATCAAATAAGGATCTGTTTGACTGATTTGATGCACCACTGGCTCATCGCTTATAATTGTAACGCTGTATTTCTGTACCTGCTTATTAATTTGGGCTCTACGCATCTAAAACTATAAAATGAGGTATCATTTTGATATTTTGCCTCTATCTGGGCTTACATCTCATTGACCCAGCATGCTGCGAGTTCTTACTTACTAGAAGCAAAAGGACAGCTCAATCAGCCGAGGAGCTACGGGTCATTACATCAGGAGCAAGTAAATCATCAGGTCAGCCGTAACTAAGCCAACTGACTGAGGTAACCTCTTTGAAAACTGTTTTGGGTATCTGATAATAATTAATTCAGCTACTGTCGATTAGATTGATTAGACTTATTACTAAGAAATTATATATTTCACTTAACCTTTAAATGCGAGAAAATATAGTAATTCAAATCTGTATTTTAGGCTTGGATTAGAACTGCGCAGGCTGAATTCGTATATTAGATAATCGGACTATAGGGTTTGTGATTATCTAGCGAACAATCAGGTTCGCTGCTAGATGCGAAGTATCTGTATAGCACGTTCGAGTTAAATATTTAAGATAGATGATATTTCTCTTTATTCGTCAATTTGTTTTTTAAGGTATCTGCTAGCGGTGCTACCTTTCGAAATCAACTGAAGTGTTCCCTATCTTTAAGACTCATTTAGGCTCGAATATCTTGTTCGTAAGGCCTGAGATCTTAATCTAGAGATAGAAGCTATGGACGGAAACTACGAAATTCAGTTGAACCTTCATGCAAGGAGAGCAAATAGCTATAGTAACTTCAAAGCAAAGGGGCAAAACAAAATGACAGAGATTGCTGCGATAGCAAGACTTGAAGGTTTTGAGGGCGCGTACTCGACATTCCTTGCTAATCATAATAAGATTCTAGTCTCCCAGAACGTCGGTAAAGATCATGATTATTTTAAATCAGGCACTTTTGATTGTTTCAACTTGCTAGAATCTTTGGAGCGATCGGTAGAATCAAACAAAGCGATATTTTTATTCATCTCGGGGTATCTAGATTTGACGTTTCCACTAGAAAGGACTGGGAAAAGCTACAAGACAATACTCGAGATCCGCCTACTATACATCAGTTAAGGAATTTCTTCCAGGACCAAATGGCCATTCTAGAGTCTATAGAGAATAGCAGAAGGGCAAATAATAGCGTTCAATCAAAAAGTATAGTTAAATCTCACTCTTTAATAGCTGAAACTGATTCGGATTCATCTAAAAGGCTAATTTGCGTTTTCTGTCAAGAAAGCCATTTAATCTACCAGTGCGATGCCTTTACAGCTAAAAGCGCTCAAAAAAGAGCTGAATTTGCTAAAGCTAAAAAGCTCTGTTTTCGCTGTTTGAGCGCGTACTACAGTAAGGTTTGCAAATCGAAGAGAAGATGCCAGCATTGTAATGGGATGCATCATTCACTGATACATCTAGGTAAAACTTCTATCTTCCCGTCGGAACACTCGGGCGACCTTTCAGTCGATAAGGTTTCACAGGGAAATAGCTCTCTCAAGAATCAGGAATCCACAAGCATGCTAATTGAAAGTGGTAATTTGGAAGCCAATTCCCAGTTTATAATTCTTCCCACTGCTATCATTAAGGTTGTCTCTCAGACTGGTTTTGAGTTTCATGCTAGGGCTCTGATCGACCAATGTTCTCAGCTTTCATTCATTACTGAATCACTTTGTCAGAAACTGTCGAGTAAGAGAACAAGAGGAAGTCTTACGGTCGGAGGCATAGGCAACGTTAAAAACAGCAGTTCTAGAGGCGTAACTTCTTTTACTATACGGCCTAGATTTGACTCCAAATACTCTTGTGCGATTGAGGCCGCGATCCTGCCAAAGATATCGGGCTATAAGCCGACACATATCTCTGGATTCGATGGCTGTAAGCATTTGAAAGAGCTATGTTTGGCTGATCCATCTTATTTAAAAGATGGACCGATTGCCCTACTGTTGGGTGTAATGGTGCATGCTCGCATAGTCCGAGGTGAGATTAGAAAAGGAGTACTTGATGAGCCGATAGCCACGAATACTGAATTGGGTTGGATAATTTCTTCGGCTGCAGACATAAAAACTTCAAACGAGCCTGTGTCCTACCATTGCATAGATAATGCGCACTTAGACTCGTTGATAGAAAAATTCTGGGCCCAGGGAGAAATTATTCCTCCGATTCGAAGAGCACGAATGTGAGGACCACTTTCGGCGCACTCACTCTCAAACGTCAGAAGGGCGATACGTCGTTAGGTTTCCGCTTAAGCCGAACGTGATAGAAGGTCTAAATTTTAATCTTGGTGATTCATATAGCTCCGCTCTTAATACGCTACTCTCGATGGAGCGTAAGTTTTACAAAAATCCTAACTTTGAGGAGCAATACCTCTCATTTATGAGCGAGTATCGGAACCTTTCGCATATGCACCCTGCTCCGCAACTAACTTCTCGCGAGAGGCAACGGTGCTATTTCTTCCCTCATCACGGAGTGATTCAAGGTGCTAAAAAACTGCGCACGGTTTTCAACGGTTCCTCGAAGGTAAATGGCGTCTCTTTGAACAATCTACTGCTACCAGGTCAAAACTTGATACCAAAACTCGCTGAACTTATAATGAAGTGGAAGTCTTATAGAGTCGTTTTCGTAGCCGATATCCAAAAAATGTTCAGGCAGGTATTAGTGGACCCTCGAGATCGTCATTTGCAAATGATACTATGAAGAGAGAATCCATGCGAAAAGATAACGCCTCACTCGCTCTCAACCGTAACTTACGGACTTAATTGCTCAGTCTATTTGGCTGTGCGAAGCCTAAGACAATTGGCTCTTGACTATCAGCACTTATATCCGCTCGCTGTAAAAATCATCTTTGAGGAATCTTACGTAGATGACTTTATGTCGGGGGGAAGGGGGGGGGATTCGATTGATCAGGCGCGTGAAAAGCAGTCTCAGTTGATGCAGCTCCTTAGGGTGGGCGGTTTTGAACTAAGAAAATGGGCAGCCAATTGCTCAGAAATAGAA
The DNA here is from genome assembly GCA_036873485.1 of Torymus texanus. Classification (NCBI taxonomy): domain Eukaryota; kingdom Metazoa; phylum Arthropoda; class Insecta; order Hymenoptera; family Torymidae; genus Torymus; species Torymus texanus. The sequence continues at coordinate 3,216 of JAYJLV010078847.1, forward strand.
GACTGTGACTCAGCGTTCTTCGAGTCACACGGTTCAACTTCAATTCCTGGTTGGTTTTGGTGACCTACTGCAGACTGCTTTCATTTTAAAATCAATCCTCAAGGCTGCGAAGCCAAGGTGCTAACTAAAAGAAAGGTTTTGTCATTAACCGCAAAAATATTTGACCCTTTGGGTTGGTTAGCTCCCGTTGTTATAGTTGCGAAAATATTTATGCAGAAGCTGTGGCTACTAAAGTGTGACTGGGATGATGATCTCCCTATAGAATACTCGCGTCGCTGAATCGAGTGGTACTCTAAGTTGGAAGCCTTAGAAGGCATAAAAATACCAAGGTGGCTAGGGTTTTCACAAGGGGAAATAGACGCTGTCGAGGTTCATGGGTTCGCAGACGCCTCCTCTAAAGCGGACGGAGCAGTTATTTATCTACGGGTCATAACCGAGAATCGAGCATTAGTCACCCTCCAATACTCAAAAACTAGGGTTGCCCCTACACTGTTAGAAAACTTCCATGTATATAGATATACATTGTGTATATTTTGAAACGCAAAATGTAAACATTATATATATATATATATATATATATATAATGTTTACGGAAATGTTTACGGTTTATATATGGAAGTTTTCTTACAGTGCACAAAAACCATAAGTATACGACGTTTGGAGCTTTGCGCGGCTCATCTTCTCAAAAAACTCACTAGTAGATATTTAGAATTGATGCCGTTTAAAGAGAAGGCCATTAATCTGTGGTCGGACTCTAAGGATGTCTTGTTTTGGATACGAGCGGTACTTTCGCGTTGGCAAACTTTTGTGGCCAACCGCTGTTCCTCAACAGAGACCCTTGCTCCGCAGGCTTTCTGGCGTAGCTTCCAAGGAAAATCCTGCCGACGTCATCTTCAGAGGCATTGAAGCTGATCTTCTAGCTTCATGCGAAATTTGGTGGTACGGACCCAAGTTCCTCTCACAAAATAAGAACTTGTGGCCCACTGAAGCCGAAAGCGTTCAGATTTAACCACTCGAGGAGAGGTAAGTTTTTTATGCTCATAACGTAGTATCTAACTCTCCCAGTCTCCTTACTTCTCTAGAATGTAATCTATTAGAGAGATTTTCCTCTCTTAACGCATTTATTACGTTTTACATGTATATATTAGATTTATCGTTAGCATTAGTAAGAATTTAAGTCCCGAAATAAAGGAAAACATTGCGATTCTTAGGTTAGCCATCATAAATGTTCCTGAAGAATTTGGTGAAAGCATAGCTCCGTCAGAACTAGCTAACGCTCAGCTGTTATGGGTGTACTTACAATTAATTCAGCGATCGTTCTTCTCGTACGAGATAAAGTACCTAGAGCCAAATAAACCCATAAAGCACAACAAGTTATTAAAGCTAAATCCTTTTCTAGATAGACGCTTGTTGAGGATAGGAGGTCGATTGTCGCGATCAGATCTCTGCTATGAATAGAAGCACCCGCTGATTCTCTCCGCAAAATATAATCTGGAACGCTGATCGTTAGAGATATGCACCAACGGACGCAGCACGGAGGAACTCAACTAACTTTGCGCAACCTACGCCTTCGTTATTAGATATTGAAAGGTAGACAGGCAGTTAAAGGTATTGCAAATAAATGTACAGTATGTCTCCGATATTCTGCGAAGCCAGAAACCCAATTAATGGGTAGCCTACCCAAAGAAAGGGTTACCCCTGCTTTTGCCTTCGAGCACACCGGCGTCGACTTCGCGGGTCCGTTTAAATTACGACTCTCTAAGGCCAGGGAAAAGGAACTTTAAAGGCTTAAGTCTCCGTAATCATTTGTTTGAGTACCAAGGCTGTTCACATGGAAGCTGTGGAGGACTATTCAACCGAAGCATTCATTGCCGCCTTTAAAAGGTTCACTTCTAGAAGAGGGCACTGCGCCATTTTGATGTCCGACCAAGGCACAAACTTCGTGGCAGCCGAAACAGAGCTCAAGCGTCGTTTCAACGAGGCTACCAAGGAATTCAAGCACCTGGCCGCTGAACTGGCAAATCTGGAAACGCTGTGGAAGTTTGACCCCCCTGCTGCTCCTCACTTCGGGGGAATTTGGGAACGGCGGTCAAGTCATCGAAATATCATTTGAAGAGGATAATTGGTGATCACTTTCTAACTTTTGTTGAATTCTCGACCTTATTATGTCAAGTGGAAGCATGTTTAAACTCGCGACCTCTTAACAATCTGCATGACGAACCCTCGAATTTGAATTACGCCACCCCATTTTATTATCCAAAGACCTTCTTTTATACTTCCAGAGCTATCTGTACTTGCTAAGGCATGTTCTGCTGGTAAACATTGGCAAAGGATCACGCATTTAAGCCAGAAGTTCTGCGGGTCGAAGGACTATCACCAATCACTGCAGGAGCGATACAAATTGTTAAGACCAAAGCGTTCCTTTATCAAGGGAGATACCGTCCTGCTCCGGGACACTCTGGTCCCACCTGCTAGATGGTCTTTAGCAGTCATTAGCAACACCTTTCCTGGAATCGATGATCATGTGAGGGTCGTCGAGGTTAGAACAGCAAGGTCCACATTTACAAGACCCATCGTGAAATTAGTTCTTCTAGTTCCAGCGAATCCCGAAGAAGACGAAAAGGAAGATTAAGAAAAGAAGAGCGAAGATATTTAGATTTAGTTTTTTATTAGAATTGTAATACAATTTTTTCGAGTGATCAGATTATAAGATATTCCGGTGACTATTGTAGCGCGACAAAGTAGAAATTGTTTTGGAACAGTCATTACGCTTAATATTGTAACGCGATCATTTAGGCTAGCGAAATCTATTGTTAATTTAGCCTTTCGTTCCTTATTATTATATTTTGATATCATGTAATGAACGAGGTAGGCGGTGATGTTAAATTGTGTAATTAGCGATACTATAAAATTTTGAATTTCACGCCTAAATCTATGGTTCATCTAATCTCCCGCGGCGCTGGACCGCGCATCGTCAGTTCTTTCCAGCCGCGCGCCACGCTCACCACGCTGCGACAAACATACAGGTAAATGAGCAATAAAGATAGTGCATTTGACCATAACATTTGTACATATTCTGCGCCAAACCTCTATCACTATCCACATTGAGTAATTTCACTATCTTACTGTAACTGAGATTGACATGACTAGGTTTTAGAAGAACTTTTAATACGTGATTCTAATTTCTTACGGCACGCACTGAAATAGTCAATGGATTTAAAAAGTAAACTGTTTTATACTTCCGTGTAAAGATTTTGTGATAAATTTTGAGACAATAATTTTCAATATGTAGTTCATCACCTTTAAAACAAATAAATATATAAAAAATAAAATATTTTGAATTACTAAAGTATTTTATTCTTTTTAACGTCAAGATATATATTTGAAAAAATCTTATATAGAATCTATTGGTATGCGATACGTCTCCCTGTATGTGCGCGTCGGTCGCTCCCTCTTGTCTTCCGTGCGCGTACGCGTCTACGATAACTCACTCTCTATCGCGCGCCCGAACGGCCAGCACGGCCGTAACCGCTTTTCTTGTAATGCAACCAGATTAGCCGATTTACTTTATCAATAAATCCACTATATTTATAAGTGTTCTCCTTTTATTTTGCGCTTCCCATCCCTGTCCAACCATGGCGACAGGTTATGGGTCCAGGTACGTACGGTACACGGGAAGTGAGTGAGGAAAAGTGAGGTTATCTCTTCCTCTCTGCGTTCAGTGCTCGATCCGCCATTTTTATCAAGACACTCACATCGAAACCTGAGAATTCGAAACATGTCAAGATGAACACAGCCGGAGTGAAGTTCGAGATCCTAGGAAAGGAGAACTATGAAACCTGGAAGATCCAGATGCGCGCGGTTCTCACAAAAGAACGACTCATGGGGATACGTTAGCGGCACGATCGCAGAGCCATTCCAAGACAAAGACGACGAACACAAGACATGGGTTGCGCCAGACTTGAAAGCGCAGTCAGACATCATCCTCGCCATAAGCCCTTCAAAAATACACCAAGTGAAGGGGTGCGGTACAGCGGCCGAGATTTGGAGCAAGCTAGAAAAATTCTACCAGTCGAAGGCACCGGCACGAAAGGCGACCTTGCAAATGAGCTAATGTCGACCAAGATTCAAGAGGGAGACGACGCGCGGGAACACACCCGAAAGTTCCACAACATAGTCGACAAACTGGCGAAAATGGAAGTAGACATCCAACCGGACCTGCTCTCAACGATCCTACGAAAACTTCAGGTGCGCGATGACAACGCGGGACGAACTACCAACGCCAGATATACTGCGCATAAAAATCGAGGAAGAAAGTGATACACGAAAGGGCCGTGAATCAAAGCGAGACGCAAAACGCGCTGGCGGTCGGAAAGTTTCCGAAAAGAAACGCAAAGAAGGACGTTCGGTCGGAAATGTTAGAAGCGACGCAAAAATGAAATTCTTCGGCTGCGGGGCAATAGGACATCGAGCGCGATATTGCCAAAAGAGGTCGAGTGAGCAAGCGACAAAGAACGGAAGAAACCTGTCGGTGTATGCGCAAGTGGATGTCACATCTCAAGCGGGACACGAGCGGCCCGAGTCGTGGTGCCTCGATAGCGGGTGCACGTCTCACATGTGTAAGGACGAAGACGTTTTTGCGCGAATCATGAGAGGGAAGCAACAAGGTCAACCTCGCTAACACGCCAAGCACAAGCATCAAGGGAAGAGGACGAGTATCTACGACGCTCGAGGTAAACGGCCAGCTGACGTCTGTAGAGTTCCAAGAAGCGCTATACATACTGGATCTACGCACTAACCTCGCATCCGTCAGCAAGATGACGGACAATGGCCATACGGTGACTTTCTTCAAGACGTATTCTGAGGTTACCAGCAAACAAGGAACGGTAGCGCTCACAGCAAATCGAGCCCACAACTTTTATACTATCTCCAAGGGGAAGCCCGACGAGCGTTGCAAGAGCGCCGCAAACGAGAATACGAATAAACGCTCGTTTAAGAAGAGATCCCTCGAAGATTGGCACCTTCTTCTGGGCAGCCTGAGAGGAATCGCGGTCAAGGACATCAACGAAGATTTCGAATGCGAGGTATGTCTGCAAGGCAAAATGCATTGTCAGTCCTTCTCCAAGGTCTCGAACAGAGTAAGCGAAGTAGGAGACATCGTGCACTCGGACGAACGCGGGACGATACGCACGCCCTCCTTAGCAAACAGACGATACTTTTGCACTTTCATGGACGATAAATCCGGATGGTGCGAGGTGAGGTTTTTGAAGCAGAAAAACCAGGTCGAAGGTGAGTTCGAGAAAAACAGATCTCTAGTAGAAACACAACGGGGTATAAAAATCAAAAGCCTCCTGTCAGACAACGGACTCGAGTACGTTAATCGAGAGTTTAACAACCTACTCGAGAAGCATGGGATAGTCCGGCGACTCTCAGCGCCGCATAACCCTGAGCAAAAGGGACGGCCGAGAGGATGGATCGATCGCTCCATGGAGAACGCTAGACGTTTCTTAATACAATCAAGATTACCCGTTTCGCTGTGGGAGAAGCCGTAAACACCGCAAACTTCCTTCATAATCGATGCCCGTCAAGAAAGCTAGACACAAAACCCTCTACGAGACGTGGTTCGGGAAACCTCCGGACGTCACCGACTTCAAACGATTCGGGTGTAAAGTGTATGTGATGCATCGATCATAGGAAAGAGCAAGCTCGATCCACGATCGCGCGAAGGTGTTTTCGTCGGATACTGCACCAAGACGGAAGGTCACCGAATTTGGATTTCGAGCGAGCGGGTACCAAGGTGGTAGTGTCTCGAGACGTAAAATTCTTGGAGCAGTGGTGGACTCCCCCTCGTCTAGAGGGCCAAGCAACTAAGAGCGGAGACGAGACCTACGAGGACCTTACTTACGAGCTAATCTCTTCCCACAGCAGTGACACAGACGCAACTCCCGTCGGTACATCCCACGACGACTAAGAAGAGGATTTTCGCGGCTTCACCCCGGACGACATAGCACTTTCGGAAGAAGACGCCCGCTTCGACGGCAACTAAGAGGCAAGTATCTTGCAGAGTAATATCGCCCTACAGGAAATGGAATCTACCGAATTTGCATATTTATCCGAGGTACCGATCGCCGAGGCACTATCTAGCCCCGAAAGCTACGAGTGGATGGAGGCGATGGCTGACGAGACAATGTCAATGAGACTACTGACGCCGAGAACAGGCACCACGAAGGTCATAGGCTGCCGCTTCGTACTACGCAACAAATGCGGAAGTAACAACATGATAGAAAAACGCAAGGCCCGGGTTGTGGCGAAGGGATATGCCTAGCAGTACGGCCGAGACTTCCATGAGACCTTCGCCCCTGTCACTCGTCTCGAATCAGTAAGAATCGGAGTCGCCACAGCTACGGAAAAGAAATGCACGTTCGGCAGCACGTCGTAACGACTGCCTATCTCAACGGTGAGCTAGAGGAAGAAGTTTTTGTGGAGCCTCCAGAGCAGCTGAGCGACGTCCTCAAAATTCATCATCGACAACCGATGGAACGAGAAGTGCATGATGCAACAAGCCGAAAAGACGCTGATGAAACTGTCTCGTGGTAACATTGTCTGTCGCATGAAAAAGGCCCTGTATAGCTTGAAGCAGGCCGGGCACGCCTGGTACAAACGGTTTGGTCAAGAGCTCCGCGCTTTCGGCGCACTGCCGACAAAAGGAGACCCGTGCGTCTACCTGAAGGTTCACGACGTAAGTCAGATGATTATTCTCGTATACATCGACGACCTGCTGGTGATGAGTCGAGACAAGTACGAGATCGACGTGCTAGAGGCTGACCTCACGCGATGCTTCGAATTGAAGGTATTCGGAAAGTCCAAACGCTTACTCGGGATAGAGTTCATATGGGACGAATCCGGAACGAGCATCGGACAAGAGGGCTATGTAAAATCAATACTGCAACGATTCAACATGTCAGACTGCAACCCCGTATCAACGCCGATAGTAGCGGGAACACGTTTGATAAAAGAAATCAGTGGAATGACTCCGACGGCAGAAAACCCCCATATCGGAAGCTTATCGGGAGCTTGCTGTACCTCGCTAGAGCAACAAGACCAGATATTGCTCACGCCGTCAGTGTTCTAAGCCAATACAACGAGAACTTCGGAGAGGATCATTGAGAAGCGGCCAAGAGGGTACTCCGATATCTGAAGGACAGCACTGATCTTAAAATCAAGTACGACGTCAACGAGCACTGTCTCTCCGGATACGCGGATGCGGATTATGCCAGCTGCACCGACAATAGGAGGTCATTCAGCGGATTCGTGTTTTTCATGAATGGAGGTCCAGTGTCCTGGGAGTCTAGGAAGCAGAAATCGACGGCTTTCTCCACAACAGAAGCCGAGTACGTGGCGCTAAGTGAGGCATCTAGATCAGCCACCCACATTCGCTGTCTCCTGAAGGAGCTCGGCATACCTTACGAGAAGGGAGTAACTCTGTTCAACGACAATAATAGTGCACAGAAGCTGGCGATGAACCCGGTCTTTCATTCCTGCACGAAGCATATCGACGTCGAATATCATTACGTGAGAAAATGCATCGAATCAGGGGTGATAAGGATCCAGCACGTCGCCTCCGAGGACATGCCAGTCGACATCCTCACCAAAGGATTGCCGAAGGCGAAACATCAACGCTGCGTCAGCCTTCTGAAGATGAGCGAGAAGTAGATAAGAGTAGAAGAGCCGCATCGAGGGGAAGTGTTGGTATGCGATACATCTCCCTGTATGTGCGTGTCGGTCGCTCCTTCTTGTGTCCCGTGCGCGTACTCGTCTACGAACACTCACTCACTGTCGCGCGCCCAAACGGCCAGCACGGCCACAACCGCCTTTCTTGTAATGCAACCAGATTAGCCGATTTATTTTATAAATAAATTCACTATATTTATATTGTAAATGTTCTCCTTTTATTTTGCGCTTCCCATAAACCACGGCGACAGAATCAATTTAATTGTTAACAGCGTGTTATATGGTAAATAAAGCAAACGATGACTCTTTTTGCAAAAGATTTAAAAAAAACGATCAAAATTTAAACAAAAATCAGATGCCGGTATACCCAAAACCTACATCATTATTGTGAATTATGAGACCATGTAAGGTATAAAATTATGTTTTAATTTACTTGTATGTGATGTTGCATTGCTTTGACTTGGAGGTCTTGGCGGTGATGGATTATAATCTGTAGAAGGGCCGCTACTTGCACTTCCAGAATACGTGCTTTGGTAAGTTCCATAATTGTCCATTGATGAATTATTAGAGCCACCAGGTGGGAATGAATCTTGAGAATTAGAAGACCCTAAGATGTAAAATAAAAGTGGAAATTAGTGAGAAGAGTTGAAAATTTCAATATAAGAAGTATACAGAAATGAAGTATAACTTATTAAAAAATAAATTTTATATACTAAATGTGTTAGAATAAATCATATATATTGAAAAAATTTATGCTGCGCCCTTGCATGCACTCATCCCCCTCCGGGAGCTGCAGGACCTTGACGTGTGTCACGCGACGGTTTTGAATTGGAACGTGACCTGGTGAGGGGGCTTTGGCTGGGCGGTGCCTCGAGCCTGTTAGATTTTTCGTCCTGTATGAATAAGGCAACCCGAACAGGGTTCGTCCAAGCGTCTGAGTGTGTGCAAGAGGCGACACCGAGGGGTGTCCGTCCGAGCAAATGTGGGGGGAAACCTAGTTGAGCGGATCCCCGGGACGAAAAATTCGCCTCGGCTGAATCCGAGGAATGGGCGATGGCTCAACCAGCTAACTAAGAAGCAGCTCTCCAATCGCGATTGTGGTGGTCAGTCCGGCTGGGTATACATATCACCCACAGACGCTGGGGCGGCGGTGCCTGTGCCACACTCACCGACACTGCACAAGTACACAACACACTAACACACACACACACATTGCGGGCCGATTTCGCTCCTTGACGAGATGGGAGGTGTAGGGGCGCCATAGGACGCTGACCACGGGCGGGGGACGAGGGCACAGCCTAAAACTGGGGATGACACTCCCAGGTCGCCGGATAGTACAGGGGCCCGGAGCGGTCTCGCCAATATGCTCGGGCTGCCCCATCAGCCGGTGTAAAATCCCCCCTCATGCAGTAATGCCGGATGGCATCCGGACAGGGCCTTGATGCACGGGGGGGGGGGTGCTCTGTCCGAGGACACGTCTCCGTCCGGGGCGGTGACCGAAGGGTGTCCTCTTACTCCCATTTGTTGAGTCGGGGATGGGAAATAGGCCCGACCACCCACAAACACAGATACAACCCGCCCTTCACACTCACCCAATATGGACAGTAAAAAGAAAAATACAACGACAAATGTGTCAACCAACAAGGTTGGGCTCCCTAGCCCTTGTAAGGAGGTGGCGGCATCGGGAGATGCAGCCATCAACCGGGCGACCGGCCTCTTGTTCGGCAATATCGGTTCAACGGCAAAAGGAGGAGTCAGCAGGGCGCCAGGGCAGCACCAACTGTCCGTCGATAATACCGCTGACTCTGCGAAGGATAACCCCAATGGGATGCGGGCGGACGCGGCTCGGGCGAACACCCACCAGGGTGTCAACACCGGGAGCGGCTCCCTTGGCGGACCGTTGGGGGGAGTAAGTAGGAGGAAAAGGCGGAACCTCTCGGGGACGGAGTGGCAGCGGCACAGGAGAGACATGAGAGAGTCTCAGCCCGCCGCAGCCGAGCCGAAGACACCGGCCAAAGGGTGTCACTCGGACGGCTCCACCCCCAGGGAGATTAAAAGGTACTCTGGAGCAAGACCGTCGGTGGAGTACAGCAGGGTGACAGCTAGCGACCTCAAGCTGGCGGTTATCCCTGCTCAGTATCTCGAACGGTGTCTCAGCGAGGAGCAGGGGGGGCCGTGGTGGCCTCCGTGGACTCGGCAATAGACGAGTACCAGGGCGACCAAATACCGCGGTTCCTGGATAACTGATGGCAGAGGGGGGCTCAGGTCTTCCACTGCCATGGATAGGAGGACAAGGCCTGGCTAGTGGAGGTGGTCCGGATCATGAGGCCTTGGGAGGGGGCCGAATTGCGAGTGATGGAGACTGCTAAACTGCAGAAGCTGGCCAGGGCGACGATTTTCGTTCCCGGGGTTCACACCCCCGGAGTCGTAATGAAGCGCCTGGCTAAACGGAACACACCACTGGCAGCGGGGAAATACGCGTAGACGATCCTCGGCTCGAGAGAGGCCGAGGATCCGGAGAAAAGGAGGAGAGAGACGGTGGTAAGGGTCCTACTGGAGGAGTCCGATGTCGAGGCCCTTAAGGGACTCGATTTCAGACCCTACAGCGGATCGGCCAGGGCGCACTGCACCATCAGGACCGCTGCGGAACTGGTGGTGCAGGCAGAGGCTAGGATAGATGCGCAAGAGGCCATGCAGGAAGATCCCTCCCCTGCAGGGGAAGGTTCGGAAACCCCGACTCAGAATGGATAGGGGGGGTTTAAGGGGCACGAGGGGTGGCGGTGACTCGGGGGTAGCCACTGTGGCGAACCCCACTATCCCTTTCAACCAAATCAACTTGCATCACTGCATAAGCGCTATAGCAGTTTTGGTTAAGCATCTGTCAGAGGCGCAGACAGGTATAGCTTTGGTTCAAGAACCATGGGTTAGTAAGGGAAGGATCGCGGGCATGGGGGGGAAGATCATCCACGGAGTTGGGGACTCACCCAGATCCTGCGTGGTCCTGAGGGGCGTGACGGGCGAGGCCTGGCCTAAGTACTGCGGTAAGGACCTTACCACGGCGGTGATCAAGGCCAGGAGCAGCACCGGCGGGACGGTGGAATTGGTCGTCCGGTCGGCGTGCTTTCCCTATGATGTAAGGGAGGAGCCGCCCCCAACGCTGGTGAGGGAACTGATAGAAGAGTGTGAATGGAGAGGCAAGAACCTCCTATTGGGGTGCGATGAGAACTCACACCACACAGCGTGGGCCAGTTCGGACTGCAATAGCAGAGGATTCAGGAATAAGAATCGGGAGGAGGTGATTGACGTGACACTGGCCTCCGGGGGAGTCTATGCGCAGATTAGCGACTGGAGGGCCTCCGGGGAGGTGTCGATGTCGGACCACAGCCTCATATGCTTTGGATTCGTAGGCGCAGAGCAGCGGGTGATACAACGGAGAAATCCGAGGAAAACCCGCTGGGCCGACTACAGGGACAAACTGGCAGCTGGACTAGCGAACTTCCCGAGGGTGATGGACCGGGCGGAGGGACGACCGGGCCGTAGAGCTCTTGGGGGCAGCGATAAAGGAGGCCTTTGAGAGTAGCTGCGACCTGAAGACAGTGAAACCGGCTAGGGGAT
>JAYJLV010078877.1:0-14560 GCA_036873485.1 Torymus texanus
AGAGAGAGAGAGAGAGAGAGAGAGAGAGAGAGAGAGAGAGAGAGAGAGAGAGAGAGAGAGAGAGAGAGAGCAGCGAAATAAAGAATAAAAAAAGAAAGCCACGAGAGAGAAAGAGAGAGAGAGAGCGCGCGCACGGTCGGCACATATAGCCGATTAATTATACAAAGGCACTGCACGAGTGACGATCGATGCACGCGCCTACATAATATACATATATATGTGTGCATGTGCCCGCGTAAAATATTGATAATACACAGCGCCCACCGCTGTCGCCTTAAACAGCGAAAAAAAGCGCATTCTTTTTTCTTTATTTTTTTGTTGTTTCATCTCTCCGGACCTGATGAAATATTCTTTTTTCTTTTTACATTCGTTTTTTTCTCTCCTTCCGAAAAAATAATTTCTACGGAAATATATATACATACACGAGTCTCTCAAGGAATTTTATTTGGAAAGCAGGTCGGGGAAAAAGTCGGTCGCGCGCGTGGCTAGGTTAGAGCAAATATTTCCGAGCGTTGGTAGGCGGGTGAGTGAGTGAGAGAGAGAGAGAGAGATGCACTTCTGGAATTCCGTTATTACATCGTGAGGCGCGAGAGTTTTTCAAAAGTTATTCGATACGGACTTGGAAATGCGAGCGCGCGCGTTAACGCAATATTTGCGTTGCTGAATTTATACTGACGCTTCACCCACGCGCGCACGTTTCTGCTTTTAATTTGAAGTGGAATAATTTTGCTTTGCTTGTATATAGATAGATTTCCCATAATATCATTTCATAATAATTTGGAAAAAATTTAGTGATATATGATGATACCTTGATGTTCGATTATTAATACTGCGTTCTCGTGATATTAAATATTAACCAGAGGCGAGTTTATACGGTATATAGTTGTGTATCATTAGTTATTTATCTCACGAATAATTTAGGTCGGATATATTTTTTATTATTCAACTGCGTTTTACGAGAGAATGAAACTATAGACTGTCGATAAATTCAATTTTATCGGTTGTTATTTTAAAGTTTCATTGGTTGTTGATTGCTTCATGGTTTATCAATCACAGTGTAATTACCAAAACAGAAACGTGCGGGACAAACAGTCTTTAAATGTTTGCCGTTACATATTTATTACCGTAATTTTTCGATACCGTCTTTACATCAATGTTTTTATTTATGATTTATAAAAACGTGTGCAAATATAAAAAATATCAGTTTAATTATTAACAAAGAATCCATTACCACCACCGACTTCTGTACCATTTCACACCTAAGTAAACTTCAAGGCTCCTCAAACAACAGCAACAAATCGTTATCGTTATATCCACTCTGTCTCATATACTTATATTCAATCGTTCGCCACAAATGTGCAATCATACAGTATGACAATCCCACCTGTCGCGCTGCTACTGCTGCAATGATCTCAAAGAGAACGCACTGCTACTGCCCGTACACGGTGTGCATATACGTCTTGGAAGTGTCGCAGCAAGGCCACAACCACGGCACTACTCGCGTCACGAAAAATTTCTCCGATCTACGTGGCGAGTTGTAAATCATGAGTAACGCTGGTATAATATGTATACGGGATTGCACGTTATTGGCAATAACCGATTGTTCGTTGTGCAACGATCAGGCTTTTATCCGCCGATGTTCAAAGTTACATAAAGCTGCAAGTGTGTGTGTGTGCTGGCACGAATGAATGATTGTCGAGGTTTATATAGACAATAGGTGGTTGTTAATTGAGCGAATGACTCGAGGTATATAATATTGAGAATTAAGTGGCTGGAGTGTATAAGCTTTTAAAGTAATGAAAAGTATTTTTGCGCGAAGATGAGATGTTTCGGTTTGATAAAAGGTTTAATAGTCGCGATGGTTTTACATTAACTTGGTAAAAAAAATTCTTATATAAATTATAATTTTTTCCTGGTTATGGTTTAAACTCGTCTCTTTGATATGAACGATGTTTGCGTAAAGGCATCAAGCTTTTAAGCTCGCCGTTAATCCCTAACCTCGCGCTGAGTAATAACATTCTCAACTTTTTTTTTTTCTTCTCCCGGCCTGCGCTTGTTTTCTCTAAATGATTTAATTCCCGGTGCGCGCAGTAAAAAAGTAGACCGTAAAGAACGCCAAGCTTTATAGCTTGTAAAACACATTCAAAGTTTATACGCCCACGTTTTCCCCATGAATATATGTATATATAAAAAAGAAGAAGAGCGTCAGTAGCGGCAGTTTCGTTCGAGGATGCCTCGCCACACCTATACGTGAAAGATAATTCTTAAAAATAGCGAAGAAAAATTCGCGCGTGGAACCGCATTAAATAATAGCTATCGCAAGTTTTCTCAGCCATTATCTCTTACCCAGTCCTCGAAGAAGTGCGATTCTCGCCGATTTCTTTCGTCAAGATTTACGTTAATTTACTTACCCCTCTTTACTCGCCAATCGAGCCGCATTTCACGCGGATCTCGCGTTGTTTACCGATCGGCTCCCACCCACGTAAAGAGAGCTAATGTGTCGCCGGCAGTAACGGTGGTGGCTGTTTTTCGGCGTCGCGACTCGGTTATTTATAGTCTCCAGCGGCGTCGGTCGTCGTCGTCTTTCCGCTTGTTATCTTAGCTGCTGCAGACTGCGGGCGCGCGAAAGTTACACGTGTTGTTTGCACGCTCGCAGGACCTAAATATTATAACGAGAGAGAGATGCAACTGTTTATTTTCGGACGGCTGCTACTATGTGCTAGCCTTTGTTTCGTGAATTGTGAAATGATTAGCAGGGCGTGTAACTTTGGTGCTTGGTGAATTTATTTTTGCGAATAATCATGTGTATATATTCGTACGCGATGAATTGCAAAAATGAATGAATTTGAAAAAAAGAGTAAATATTTACGATGGGTTAGCGTTCGTTGAAAAAAAAAGTAAAAAACATTTACATTTTCATTTGAAATACAATAAACTTAACGAAATGTACAGCGTTCATTTATTCTACATTATAGCGTGAATAATGTTTTACACGTAATACGAATGCGAAAATGCCGGCAGTAAATTTATGATTCTAATATAAAGCGAATTGATTTTACAACAGAGATGAATTATTTCGATTGTTACAATGAATGAACGCATTTCATGATTTTTATATAAAAATACAACTCGTTAGCTTAGAATATTGAATAACGTACGTATATATACAAACATACTTTTTGCTACAACTTATGCAACAAAGTGAAATTCTCGCGCAAGACCATCAAATTTCTTGAAAAAAGCTGCAGCATAGACACACGCAATAATAACCGACAGACTTGTAAATCTATAAATCTCCTCTGGCTCATTCCTCAATTACGAAGACAAACGTGCGAATTGAAACTCGTCTCTCCCATCCTTCTTACGAACCTTTTCACTTTCTAACCGCGAATCATTATCCTTCCATTCTTCCCATCGACTTGCCTTCCATAATCTTCTCAAAGATCTCGAAACACAACTCGCTGCATCCTCGATGAATGCGCGCGATAATACAGAGCAGGAGAGGGAAAATTGACTCTCTTATCGTTGAGGCTACAGCTGCTGCTGCTGCTGCTGCTGATGCTACGACGACGACGACCTCGCGCGTTAATCGTCTTTCTCCGTGGATCATCGCGCGAGTACATCGCCCTTGGGAGATCGCGAGAATCCGGTTCTGAGCCACGAGCGCGGGGAAAAATGAGGGGAGAGCGAGCGGGGCGATTGAACTCTTCGCGTTATGCCTAGCTGAGCTGGACTCTAGGGATTCTGCGATGGAAAGGAGGACTAGAGGAGTATACATAGTGCAAATGTAGCAGAGAAAGGGAGAAGAGAGGAGACGAGAGGGCATTGGCATCGGTTGCAAGCGTATGTATGTATGTGCGCATTATAATTCATAAGGGATCTGCCTTTTTTGTTGGAAGGAAGGCACTAGCATGGAATATCAGTTGGATGAAGAGGTATTTGTAATCCATTGTCGTATAATGTACTTTGAGATGGAAATTAAAAGCTAGTTTCCGAGGATGTAATTTCATTACATTATCATTTAAATATGGGATATTTTATTAAGCTGGAAAGTCGGGAAGGATAAGTCTTCATATTTTGAATGTTTATTTTATACATATTTCTGTGTAAGAAGTATTATTTTCGTTTGTAATGATATACTTTATTCCTTAATTATATCTGTTCATAAAAAGTAGTGAATGAGACAAGAAACCGCACTAAACCATTAATTTACTTCTGGTATTAAAGGATTATCCTAACTACGTTTGTATCTTTCCGAATGAAGTAGCCTTAGATTGATGATAATGAACGGTTACCTAATTCCAGCTATTAATAGAGAGAAATGGTCACTTTTGTGATGCCTTTTTTTAGTATTAATGATCTTCATTATTCGTATACAACCGCTCAGTCCTAATAACCAGTAAAACTGAAATCCGGAATACCTGCAAACATGTTAATTCTGTTCTACATTAGTAATACCTGTTTTTAAAGAATTCTTACTAAATTGACCTTTTTACAATTCCATAATAATCTTATTTTATCGTTGTATTGATAATGGCCAGTAACAACTGTATCATTATTAGGAATTATAAGAGAGCTTTATCAAATCCACCGATTCCATCTCCGATTGTAACTTTTCTTTTCAAACGACAAGTCAACTCAACGCATTGTAATCTTGCCAAACGAATGATTCTTCCTCCATTCTACTAATTAGCCAACATATCTTCAACATCCGGTCAACATGCATCTTCAACTTCATCTCAACCTTAGGTCTATCTATACTTCAATATTCCCAATAACAACCACTTGGTCCAGCAATCCTCTGCTGCTCATCCAACTCTCTTGCTCTCCTGATATCCAACCGGCAACGATTACCCCCAACTAGCGGGATTCTCTTCTTAACCTATCCGAAGACAAAGACTTCCTCCGCACCCTCTCTCCTTGCCTACTGGTAGTGGTTGGTATGCCTCTATACCACCACTACCACCACCACCACCACTACTGTTTATCGACCTCGCTTCCTTGCCTTTACCACGCGGGGATGGATTGTTGATGCCAACGGTAACCCGTAGCGACGAGGCCCAAGCGACCAATTGCGGCTAGCTCGGTGTCCCGTCCCCGGACGTTGATTGGGCGATCCAGGGGATAAGAGACCAGTTCGGGGACACAAGCTCGCCACTAGCTCGAGTGGACTGTGACAGTGCGCGTCGTAGTCGTTCATAGTCGACTCGTCGTCATCGTTAACATCAAACATATCTATCTATCATCGACGATGGCTCGCTACCGGCGGCCGCCAGTCATCCTGGCGTTATATACGTAAGCCTCTCAACTTCAACTTTGCACTGACTTTGTACTGACTTGGGGTAGGATAAACGGGGTGTTGGCTCGTGGATCTTGCCCACGCGATGGATTACCGGCACGCGATCGAACGAAGGAAGGAAGACGAACTTCCGCGAAGCCTCATTGTTCTTGTTCCTTCGTCGATGGGCATTCATTTTGTACACTTTGTTTCTACGATTTCGTTCTTGCAAGATGCGCTTGCTTGGTAATTGGCTGTCTGTTTCGCGATTAGTGTGCATATGTACGCGTGTACTGGGAAATCGAGTGGGAGAGCGTTGAGAAACTGCCAGTCTGTCGTTCACGAGAGAGAGAGAAAAATTATTTTGAATAATCGATTCCGTCGAGGTGAAATCGTGACTAAACAGAGTTTCGCTCTCGCCTCCGGTTTATGTACGTGTTTCACGTGTCGGTTCATTTCTATACTCGTTTTGTTGAATTTATCATCGAACAAAGCCGTGGATATTTTTCGTTTTTTTTTATATTTCGAAAAATTGCTATTCCCATCAGACATCGATAGCCATAATAACGAATACCGCTAATGAATAACCAGCAGCAGTTGTTAGTTTCATCTCCGCTCGAACTAAATAAACCGATATCGCTGTTTTTTTTTATTACTTTGTTTTTTAACACACTAGCTTCATTTTATTCCAGAAAATCGCCTCAAGCTACCAAACCGTTTGTATTCCAAACACAACCACATCATCCAATCCTATAAATTTATATCCTCGTCTTTCATCTTCACAAAATACCATCTTCTTCTCAATCGTTCACCAGGCGTCCCGCTGATTGATCAGCCTTCCAGAACTGCACTACCGCGCTTCGTTGATTTATACTTTATCGTTGGATAAGACGTCCGAATCACCTCCGTCGTCCTCCCCCGCGGCGCAAGTATATAACACACATAACCCGTGGGTGAGAAAGAGAGAGGACGTCTGGCGGCTGTAAATTTCGCTTGTTAACATTTTTGCTTGGCGAACTCTCTGTGTGTGTATGTGCTGTTGTTGAACGAAGACCGGAAAACTGGGTTTAGTCGTTCTAGGAAGGAAGCAATTGTGGGACGGTGTCGTGCATGTTGCGCGTTAACGTCGGTGTATACTAAAACGTCTTGTTTCGCTAGTCATTTTGGCTGTTTAGAGTTTCAGGTGGTTGTAGATGTTGAATATATTTTCTTAGATGGTTAAATAAAACTGTTAAAAGATTGGAATAATTACATTAGTAGATCTTTTTCAACCTGATTAGTTTTTTTTTTTTTTTGTTCACTTAATGCTTATTTTCATTGAAAGACTCGATTTCTTATCTAAGCGCTTTTTCATACACGAGAATTCCTTTTTTCTCTGCAAAAAATAGCTGTGGGTTAACCCACTATAGCGGCGAGAAATTAAATTAGAGCGGCTGCTAATGTTGCTTCGTCACGGTGGAGAAATAACGATCCATTTTCATAACATTATAACGGCCATTGAGCTAACTTCGACATAAATGTAACAATTGATTGTACTGAGTTTGAAGGAAGCACTATTCGCTATCAACATTTTCAGTGACATTATAGTTTTAGGGACGGACAATTACGGGCATCAGAAACTATCGACTTGCACTAGCAATCGGAAAAGTTGAAAATGCACTCGCCTAACTTTGTTACCCTGGCATCATCATAGTTACTTTCCACTCGATACAATCAATATCTTCTATAAAAAAAATCCCCTTACATAAAAAACAATAAACTGAGTATACGAATCATTGTCTAAAAATTTTCTCCTCTTCTTTTGTTACAGGAACTTTGCTACTGAATTATCAAAGCTTGCGTAGAACTTCGTAGCAGTCGGCCGGTAAGTCTCACTTTTTTTTCCTGCTTTTTTTTTTTAGAAACACCCTCAATTATCTAAATTGTCGCCTACACACGCGTGCGCGCGAACCTTTGCGTGAAATGGCATTTCGCGTTTTGTGGGACGCTCGATATTTTTCTTGCCTGGGGGGGAGGGTGGGAGAAAAAAATTCCAGCGTCGAACGCTGATTCCATCGAAATAGGACGAGCGCAGCTCTCTTTTTTTTTCACGTTTTTTTTTCATCGTGTAACTGTTTTTTATTTTTTTTGAAAATTGAATATTTACACGTATATATGTTTAAAAAAACAACATTTTTTTTACTGTTATTCATTATTCTATGGTATAACAATTCATTCGATATGTTTCAACTCCATGTTATTCAACGTATTTTAATCTTCAACAAAATCGAATAATACCCATTCCTCCTAGTTTTACCTCGAAAAAATCGCTGATATTTCCACCGCGGTTGCTAAAATTACACTTTTTACAAACTTACCTACACAACCGCATACCTCATGCCACGCAGTAATTAAACGCGATCGGGGCACGGAATTAAAAAAAAAAAAAGAGGGTCACCCGTTTCGTAGTTTTCCCGATTGCTCCGCTAACGAACCGCGCGAATTTTTTTTTTTACACCTCCACGTGTCTCGTTAACGCCCGTACCGAATCGAATTAACTCGCACGTTGCCGTGATACTTTCGCCATTATATATATATAAATGTTGAGCGAAGCTGAACTTGATCTTCGTTCAAGTATAGTCAGTTATTTTCGTGTTTGTTACAAAAATTTTTTTTTCTGTTCACATTCGACGTAAATGTTTTGAAATTTCTTCCTGGAATCGTGCCAGCAGACGGCAGTTCATTCAATGTAAGGCAGAGTATTCAGCGAGAAAAAGATTTGTTTATCCGCAACATTTTTTGTTCGATGTTTATTCGTAGATTATTTTTGGTGTACATATATTCACCGTTGTATAATATTTCCAACTAATTTTTGCTCTTGATTAAAACATCATTCATTCGTAAATTTAAAATTTCATACCGCTGCACTACAATATCAATAAAAAATAATATCTTCCCTTACTATAAAACAATAATTTACAAAAGAACCTGCATCGCATAAAATTTTGAAAATCTATTTTCGACATTTCATTTACCGCGCCACCTCGCATCTCACCCGTTATAATTCCCCTAAATCACTCAAAACCGACAGAACTACTTAATAAGCTTCACCACCAAAAACCTTATTTTCGTACATATACACCCAACCCTTCTACCATTACACCCACTTCAAACCTCGCCAAAAAAGAACTCGCACGAGTGGCAAGATAAATCAGAAACACTGTTTCACCCAACGTCGCGCTACACTAGCGTTAAATATTTTCACGAAACCCGAACAGAAACAACACAGTCTATACGTACAGCTTCTCCTGCGTTACTGCGAATCGTCTAAACAAAACATTCGTGCTGACTCTTCTTGGCTAGCCGCCCGTGTAAATTATATATGCTTATAGTTTACGTGGGTGGTAGAAGGAAATTCCTAGCGGACGTGAAGGGGCATCGATCCGAGGGTCCAGACGAGTGAATTGCTCGCGACATCGGTCGATGACGATTAAGAAGCCCCGTATGTGTGACGGTAGAAAGAGAGAAAGAGAAAGAGCTGTACGAGTGTATAGTAGAAGAAGGAAGAAGAGCTGTGGAAATTGGCGTTTTTCTTTTTTGCAAGAGAGATTATTCATCGGAGAGGTGCAATGGCTGATTCGATGTTTGACACATGCGTGCTATGATGGAAGAGAATAACGGGTTTTGCAATGAATTATTGAGAAATCGCTTGATTAATTTTATCGTTACGTTCAGATAGACAGCTGTTATAAATAGATGGGGTAACGAGCTCCATCTATTATCTATACTTAACTTCCGTAATAACGTACGATTTTTTTGCTATTTTCGACATTTTTAATGGTTATTAAAATTTCCGGCAAGTTTGCAGTAAAAATTATTCGACGTTGGCCCCAATTAAATGTAAAAATCAATACCATCCGAGTCCAAAGTTAAAATTATAATTGAACTCTCTCTCTCTCGACTTCCTCTCTACCTTGAGCATGAAAAGCCACTACGCTTTACCACAACCTCAAAAACGCGTATTCTCTCTCTCTCCCTTTTCCTCCGACAACTCACGAACTTTAAATTGATTTATCCCAACCCAATTATCATTCTACTGCGCAGTGATCTTAAATCTCTGCACCAACGAAAATCTCTATTCTCTTAGGTTGATATTCCAAAATTCAAACCGAACCATACGAAACAATCACGTGCTTCTCTTAAATACCTTGCGAAGTATAAACGTGCCGTGGTGAAAATTTTGATTTTGCTCGTAAACCACTGACACGCGCGGAGGAGTTATTATTTCGACGGCTATATACTATGGATCGTAAAGTCACCGGCGGATGTTCTCGGAAAAAGCATAGAAGAGAAAGAGAGAGAGAGGGGGGGGGGTTGAGAGATAGTATACGGTAAATTAATGCTGTTTAAGGTTATCAGGCGGGAAGCGCGCGTTAATCGGTAGACTGGAAATGCCGGAACCACGGCGTTGATCACTTTTTGCGACGAAATTTATGGTACCACGGTGGCTAGAGATACAGCGTTCTGGTATACGGTTTGTCTTTCGGACGTCGCAAAGTTAACTGGAAAATGTCTGAATTAAAGTTCGAACTATAGTATACTACTCGTTAAAATCGAATAAGTTAAAAAATCTTCAATAATGAAATTACACAGTGATAGTTTATCTATAACTTCATTTCGATTGAATATTAAAAATCGATTTGACCCCTTGATAGTTTAATGGAGCTTATCGAATTTCATCTGAATATATATATATATATATATATATATTATTATCGATCACAGACTTGTGCATTCGACGTTCAATCCACTCGTAAAATATCATCCATCGCGCGACACAGTTAACCGAGCTTCAACATTTCATCCGATACATTTTACTTTACTATATATATATATATATATATAACCAGTTCGTGTCATTTCCGTATTACACAGCCAGAAGTAAAGTAACTTCAACCGCACACTGCGCGCATTTTACAGCCTGTAGCTATTCGCCGATAATCTCATTTATAACAAAGCCTGCGTTGCACTTGTGTGCCGTCGTCACGGGCAAGTAAAAACAATAAAACGCGGCTTCGTCGTCGTCGTCCCACCTACTCCGTTTCGCGCCTGAGTTACTTAGCACTCGGTCAGTTCCACAGTAGCGTCCGAAGCAAGAGTATATATATATGTGTGTGTATAAGCTTGATGCATTGTGTCTTGGGGCCGCTCGTTAGGCTTGAATAATGAATGGCACCGCCCCCCCATCGGTGACTTGAAAAATTCACGAGGCTTTCTATCTCTTACCGTAACCACACGTACGCTCGTTCATCACCCTCTTTAAATGCTCGTGATTTTCCATATTTCGATATAGCATACGAGGGCTTTTCATTGTCGTGCGTGGTTTTTACTGGTATGTCGAAACAGTACGAAAAACACAGTTCGATTTGCGTTTGACAGCTGCCGTGTGTTGGGGGTTAACGTATGGGTTCTGACGGAAATTTTACGAGGCCGGCGGGAGATATAAAGAGAGTCGTGGAAAATACGAGGCTTTGGTGACGGAAAAATAGTAGGTCGTTGGTATTTCTTTTTTTTTTTCTTCTTTTTTTGAAGGGATCTTGATGAATTTCGGGTTTACTGGTTTCGTACGAGTCAATGTAGATATACAGATCGTAATATACACGAGATTTCATTTTTTTTTCTTGTTTTTTAAAGTTACATTGCTTTGTATTGTACAGCAGGATATACATAAAGATTTATTTTTAAAGAACAAAACAGAGCGTATATATGGGAACGATGGGTCTGAAGTTTGCAACGTTGGGACACAACGAAATAATTTCTCACAAATAAATAAAACATGTAAAAATTTGCACTTTACAGTGAAATCTTTATTTTGATGATGGGTTATGCTATAAAATGCTAAACACATGAGAAAATACAAAATATAACACATAACACATAAAACTAAAAATAAAAAAAAATTTCTACAATTTCGTTGCCCTCCAACGATGCAAACTTCAAACCCATTCGGAACGTCGATCAATAACAAAAAGATATCAACCTAAATATAAAGCTTTGAAATCTGTTATTTTTGATAATCTAAAGGGGAAATAATTTTATACAATAATGATTATATCAACAAAAAAAAGCTTACACTTTTATCACTAAAAATAAAATCTAATTTCTCTACCAAAGTAACTTCTAAAACCGCTACCCTAATCGCCCCATTACCTCAAAATTTCGCACTCGAAATATCCCCGCATCTCAACATGCCTACCCACATCCTCTCGTTAACCATTCATTTTACAACGCGCTTCGTGCGGTCACTTCGCCTTCTCTTAAACTATTTTCCACCATTGCATCTATACTGCTGCAACTGCAACCGAAGAGAAGAGAAATTCCAAAGCATCAAATACATATAACACATAGACGCCGGATGTTTTAAAGATCGTCCACGCGTGACGCATCAGCACTGTGTATACATATATATGCCGCATTGTCTTTATTTACACGCTTTTTAACCGTTGGACTAACGAAGAAGATTAGCAAACACCCGCTCATTGTGCATTGTTGCGGTAGAGGATATAGATAGAAAGGAGAGGAGGGATTTTATATATATATACACGTTGTGTATGGGCGGATGTACACGCACGGGGGTTGAGAAATCGAAAGATCGAATCGTTATAGTGCAGAGGTTGATTTTCACGATATCTGAGGATATATGAAGTAATGATTGTATATAGTCTAAAGCGATTAATCAATGTCGCAGTAGTCGAAAGTTTTTCTATACCGAGCTATAATCAACGTTTTTGATTAATAGATATAAGGTATATTTTTACGTTTGTGTGTGTGTGGAAAATTTCGCCTCGGGTATAAGTGTTTCTTACATTAGTTGCAAGTATACGATATGCAAACTTATGTATATACATACATATATACGTATTAATTTCTATACACTGACAACGTGAAAACGCACGTAGAATGAATGAACTTCGTTGGAGGATCACTAAGCCACACGAGATTATGTTTAAACAGGTATATTCGCAATTACACTGCGAGACGCTCGATCCATGCGTAGCTCATTAGAAAGCGAGCTAGTAGTCGCAGCGAAAGTTTTGCACGCTTTTTCGCGCACGTTGGAAAATAAAATTCATTCTTTTTTTTTCTAAACTCAATATTTATTTTATCTCTATACTTACATATATACTTATACTTATATTTATATATACCTGCGCTGAAGCGGTAAGTAAGAAGAACTTTTACGCAAACCGTATACACCAAGAAAGGCGGCGCAGGCTATGAGCTTTTAACGTTTCTCCATATATTATACATATATTGTACACGCGAATTCTTGAACCTCGAACGTCTCTTAACCGTTGGTATTATTCATCCTTCTTCTTACTCCCTCGCTCGCTTCCACCTACACACGCGTTCGCGGTTACTCTATAAATACACCGTCGTCGTCGTCGTCGTCGTCGTTGTATACTCCACGCGCGAAACGCGGAAACTCAAAGGAAGGAGTCATCGACTCGCGACGACCGCTGCAACAGCAGCATAGTTCCCGCCCTTTCCGTATAGCTCTTTTTACTCTTGCTCGTCTTTCTTTTTTTCCGAAACGACTACTGTTCCTCCTTTTTTTTCGTTTATGTAGATTTAGCAAGTCCCGTTGTTGTACTGCTATTAGACTGGTGAAATGGTTAATTATTACGGAAAACGCGCCTACACCCGGCGGTTTGAATAATGAATAGTGGGTATTGATTTGCGTTAACGCGTCGAGTATATAGTACAATAGTTCGGTGTATATGTGAAAGTAATAATTTTATTTTCTCGAGCGTTTATATAACGCTTGAATTTAATAGCATATGGTGATTTCCAAACTTACCTTTAAATATATACCCGGAAAAATTGCTATAGCTATAATTGCCGCTAAACGGACAAAAAGATAAAGCCTCGGAAACAGTTTTTTTGCACTGTTGCAAAGTCCATGTCCGACTATGGGTCCTACTACTATATATATACACACACGGTGTAAAAGAACATTTTAGCTGCGTATACGCGGTCGTGCGCATGGACGCTAAGTGTTGAGAGACTGAAAATACCATTCCACTGAGATGAATGTGCGAGGTTTCTGAAAGAACTTGGGACTAAAGAGAAAAGAGAAGAGCTGTGCCAAAGGTGCAAAAGTGGCATTCGCAAACAATAGCCTTTGAAAAAGAGTTGGTGGAAAAAAAAAAAAAATATATCGACGCGACTTTTTTTTCGTTTCGAGAAAAAGATTTCTTTCTACTTTGAGTAATGAGCCTGCGCAGTAGCTATCGATCGCTGTAGGAATTGTTATTTCGCTTGTTTATGGTTCGTTTTCGCGCAGTTACGACTTCTTTAAGAGATTTTAAAGTAGACTATGCGCGAAGCCGGAAATGATAAACGGTGATTTATGAAAGTTCGTATTATCTATAGAACTATAGTTGTTTCCATCTCCTCTCATTCTGGATAATAATATGAAACAATAGTTGCAATTTATTTTCCGCACCTAAATTAATTCATATATAGAAATTGAATAAAATAATTGAGAAATACATTTTCAAAACTCGAGATTTTGAATGATCTAAAACCTTTTAAAACTGTATTTTAACGATTCAAGTATTGTAGTAATGGCCTCTTATTTCAAATTTATCCACTTTGAAAAAAAGAACATCATTTCTCAGTAGTTAAAAATACGTTATACTGGTTAGATATCCAGCATTCATTTTCAGAGAGGACCGTCGTATACCAATTTAAAATCGCCACCACTACACCCGATATCGTAATCTCATTTATAATTTTTTCATCTACATACCACACTGCGATACCACCACGCGCTCTTTTCTCTTCTTCCACTTTATCTCCTGGTTTTCTACTACGTCGGCTCTCCCTCACACACATATACACCCAAATACATACGATATAGCCTCGATTCTTATCTTGCCTCTGGCGGCGCTTCTTCTTCTTCGAGGAAAGACAAAACGGGTGGCTAGGAAAAATCTTTATCTCTCTCTTTTTCTCTCCTTCTGGCCTATAAACACAAGGGAACTTTAAGAGGGAGATTAGATTGTGGATCTGAATATATAGGAAACCAGATTTCTCGAAAAGTTGTATACGCGAGAATCTGTGGGTGCACAACGCAAAGCGAGAAATATAATAATAATAATAATAATAATGCGTATCCCAGAATTTATAGTTTAGCAAAAATGACAAAGTTGAAGCGCACAGAGAGAGAGAGAGAGAGAGAGAGAGAGAGAGAAAGAGAGAGAGAGAGAGAGAGAGAGAGAGAGAGAGAGAGAGAGA
>JAYJLV010078888.1:0-14559 GCA_036873485.1 Torymus texanus
GGGGAGGGGGCTGAGGGAGGGTACTCAAATAACATATAATAACGCATAATTTTACGTTATTTTGAGGGGGAGGCTGAGGGGGGGCGAGGGGGGGCTGAGGGGAGGCGAAACCCATGTCTCTTACAACTATATATAGTAAGAGATATATAAGGATAAATCAAACTTTACCTCATTTAATTTTAATTTAAGTAAAAAAAAATGCAATATTGTCTTTATAAATATTGCATTGAATTCGAACACATCGTTATTATTTACAATGAATTTCAAAATCTTAAAATCTGTATTTTTTTCTCTGTGAGTAAATGTTATTTCACTTAAAATTTCTTCAATGTAACCAACAATAGTTCGGCAAGAAATAAATATTACATTAATTATTATTGTTATTACTTGAATCAAAATTGTATTTATAGAGGAAAAACAATAGTATCAATGTAAAAATCCTGGGCGAATTATCCCACGGTAACACAAAAGAAGGAGAGACGCAACGCGAGGACTCGCAGAGAAACTGTGTACTCGCGTCATAAACCCGCGAACGACTTAATTAAACGAGCAGTGAAAGAGAGGAAGTGAATGAGTGAGTGAGTTCTGTCAAAAATCTAACGCGCCTCGGGCTGCAGGCTTCTTTTCTTAATGAAAACGTATATATACCGTTTCTGTGGTGTGGCTGTGTAAAAGCTAAGAGACAGAAAGAAAAAGGAAGGCGTGGGGTTCGAGAAAAATTATGTGTGCATAAATTTCAACGAGAATATGTGTGTGTATATATGAAAAGAAGGTTCTTGGCGTGTACGAGTCTCGAGGATCTGAAATTGCATTCAATGAAACGATGTTAGATGAGATTTAGGTAATGTCGCGGTGTGGTGCGCGTTATGCACCTGCGCCTTCATGCAGCCATCAGATCCAATTTGGGATGATAATGCTGATGCGACAGAAATAGTTCTTAGATTGCTTTAGTGTTTAGTATCATTTCATTTGTAAATTACGGCTTCGAAACTGCTTTTTTAAATTGTTTATACTGTATATTTTAATTTAAGTGATGGAGGTAGATTTGAATCAGTCGAGCTGCGCTTTTGTTCAATGTATTCATTTGAAAATAGATTAGTAAATAACTTACGCAGATTTATCCCCAATCTTAATTTTTGTTTTCAGAAATTTAGTAGTTGAAAAATCAATTTTTTACTTTCTTTTCAAATATATGAGAATCCTCACTGCTCTTTCTTTTGGTCATGATGAAAATTTTACTGTAAAAAATAATATAATGAGTTTGTTCCGTGAATTGCAGCTTCTCCTTATAGGTTGAAAACTGCATAGTTCCATAAAATAAAAATGCATTAGTGGATTATTTTCTCGCGTTGGCCTACCTAATCCCGAATCTTATTTTGCACCTTAAAGGGTTAAAAAGGGGTTGTTGATTGTTAAAAAAAGATGAACAATTTCGGAAATATAAATGAATTCGAACAAACTAATGATTTATTAGTAAGATAATTATATATTGTTACGAATGGAAGCTTCTAGTGAGCAAATATGTATGACCATGAACTCGTAAATATGTTATAATGAGTAACGCACAAATCCAGAGAATCAAGGCACGTGCCCAGCACGATTCCGCGGTAGCAAAGTGCGAAACTACAGCGGAACGCGAAGGTCGAAGGCACATTGCAACAATTATAACAAGTCAGCAGAGTAGTCCACAACGACCCCACGAGGCACTGAATTATCGGCTCGAGGATCCAACGTCAAATTAGGGGAGAAGAAACGAACAATCGAGAGGGAATAATCTCCCCCTCAAGAGCCCCTGAGTGAGGATATAAAAGAGGTGGAAATGCATCAGGCAAGGACAGAAAGAAAGAGAACGACCGGCCACGGCGATCAGCCTTGCACCGACGACTCTGCCGCAGCCACCCCATACACACACACGTCCTCCTTCACCGCAGTACATTACTGCCCTCTCGCACGCAACATCTACAATCGACGGAACAGAGATAAAAAGAATATAAAATGTTAATCACTTATGATACTAAATTGTATACATATTTATGAAGCAATATATGACGTTATAAATTATCAGATTTGTAAAAGATTTTCCACACATTTCACAAATATTTTGAATTTTCTCTTTAATAAATGACGAGCTAAATTTTCAAACCGAGAGAAGTAACTTGAACATGCAGAACACATAAAGCTTTTGGTTTTGTTATATTGATATTTAACGTGTCTTATTAAATGTGTTTTATTTTTTAATACGATTCCACATAATTGACAAGTATGAAGAATTTTGCTATGCTTTTCAGTATTATGTTTTGAAAAAAACATATTATTCATGAAAACAATTTTGTAAATTGGACAACATATATGCCTTTCTTCAATTTTATCAACTTCAGAACTATACGATTATGTAAAAAAGTTAATAATTTTGTAATCGATATCTTTTGATATAATACGCAATCACTAAAGAATTTATTTACTTATTCATTTTTCAAAATGTTTTAAATATATAAATTATCTCTTAATAAATGATATTGTCTGAACACAAATAATTAATTAAACTATATTTACTAATTATATTCTCAAATATACTTACGTTTTACTTCGTTTTTAAATCGTAATGATTTCAATATTGCAATATAGATATAATGCATGTAAAATATCTAAATAATAATAATATCAATATAAAAATAAAGATTATAAAAAATTTATTATCAAAAACACGTAAACTCAAGAATTTATATTAATAAATAGTATCAAAAAAATGATATTAACCACAAAATACGATAACGCTCATGTGAAAATTTTGACAAGATAAATAAACAAAAACAATCCGTTTCTCTCTCTCTCTCGTTCTTCCGTTCTGTTTCATAAGCAAAATTGTTCGTAAGCATAGTTTTTTAATATTATATGCTTATGCAAGTACGAGTATACGTGATCTTAGACTTATCATTTATTATCATTTTCAATGTCATTTGAAGGTCATCTTCAGTTTTTTAAATAGGGACCCCTATTTTTTATTTCGGATTCTGAAAGAGCATTAAATTATACATCTGGATATGCATCCACGTTATGGCTAAAAATGACCTACAGAGGTCATTTAGCGGTTAAATTACTAGAAGCAGAAAGCCAAGAAATTCCGATTATTAAGAACTTTGGGCGTATCTGACCAATACTAAATAATTTGATTTTGTAGGACAAACTTTGTGGTGACGTTAAATTGACATTGACCTCGATTTTCAAGGTAATTTAAAGGTTAAATTTAGTTTTTCAAATTGAGCCTCCCAGTTGTAATTCTGCATTCTGCAACAGCGCTAAATTCTGCATTAGAATTTCTTGGCTTTCTGCTAGTAAATAATCATTTAACCTCTAAGGGGCCTGTAGGTCAATTTGAGCCATAACGCGAATGCATATCCAGATATATAATTTTGTGCTCTTTCAGAATCCGAAATAAAAAATAGGGGACCCTATTTAAAAAACTGAAGATGACCTTCAAATGACCTTGAAAATGATAATCAATGATAAGTCTAAGGTCACCATACAGTTCAACCTTCAGAACGAACAACTTTTGTATTTAACATTTTTTTTCCAAAGTACTTACTTTTTGTTATAAGTGGGGGTCCGGAACATTTCGAACTCCCGGTATAATAAAAAATGTGCCACGGATACTTATCAAAGAATGAAATCTGCTAAATTTTTGTAATTTATTCTTATCCACTGTACATATGAGAACTTTAAGGATGTATGAATGTGTGTCACCATTCATAAAAAAATTTTTTTTGTCATTTTAACACAAAAAATAATATATACGTCGAAAAAACTTTTTCCATCGGTTCTTAGTGCCCGTAAGAAGAAGTTAATTCTGTGACGTCATAACTTCACAAAGCGTTTTATTAGTAATATTAATCCTTACGATAATATTATTTCACTCCGCTTTAAGGAAAGACTTTCGTCCTATACCAGGGATGGAATTTTTTTTTAATGCGATTGAGTCTAATTCAAAGGAATAGGATAGGGAAAAGGGACTGAACTCTAGTAAAAGCCAGGATAGCCGATCTCGACTTCTGAAGCTCTACTTCATACTTCGGAGGGGTTTGGGTATACTAGCCGGGATAGCCATTTACGACTTCTGAAACTTGGTTTAATAAGGATTGGGCAAGGGAGAAGTTGAACTTAAGAAAAACAAGGATAGCCGCTTTCGACTTCTGGAACTTGGTTTAATAAGGATTGGGTAAGGTAGAAGTTGAACTTAAGAAAAACGAGGATAGCCGCTTTCGACTTCTGAAATTTAACTTAAGTGGAATATGGTTTGGGTATGAGGTAGAGAGATTTTTGAATGAATAAAATTTTGTACGCAACCTATAGGTGGTAAGGGGTAAATGAAGCCGGGATAGCCACTTCGACTTCTGAAACTTCATTTAATAAGGATTGGGTAAGAAAAGGACAAGGTAACAGGGATTGAACTTAAGGAAAAGCCAGGATAACCGATTTCGACTTCTGAAGCTTTTCCTTTGTTGTTCGGTAAGGTTCAGAGATGAGGTGAGGGAAGGTTGGTTTCTAATAAAACAAAATAAAGCCTATAAGGCTATATGGGTAGAATGAAGTCAGGATAGCCGTCTTCGACTTCTGAAACTTCGCCTTTATAAAGGAAGTGGATAAGGATAGGGTATGGGACTAGGATTGAGTATTGAACAAAGCCAGGATAGCCGCTTTTGGCTACTGAAACTCTGTCTTAACTCGGAAAGGTTGATTTTGGGTTGGGAAGGCTTGTCTTGTAAAGAAAAGCTTGAGTCAGGATAGCCGATCTCGACTTCTGAAACTTGCGCTTAAAAAGGGACAAAATTTTTAAGGAACTGGCGACTCACTTTTAATTAGCTTCTATCAGACCAAGACTTGGAAATGATCTGATTTTTACAGTGGAAAAACGCTCGTTTTAGAGGTGATGTTCCTCCTTGAAAATCTGCGGTGTCGAATCAAAAACGTTGTTGAAATCTTCAGCGTATCAGCGGTGGTGAAAAACTTGAACATCAGCCTATTTATAGTTTTTAGTCTTCTTAGTGTTGAGACGGTCGAAAAGCCGGGCCCAATCATGCGGGGGCAACATCCCTTCCAAACACCACAATACAGTCGAGAGGGGAGAGTCCATATATAGGCGGCTCGTATCCTTCTCTAAGTGCGAGAGAGAACGCTATATTGTGGGACAAGGAAGGAACATGAGAGAGAAAGCAGATATGCTCTTCTCTCCCACTCTGTGCTTTTTTGTAAAATCTTCTAACATTTTCTTTAAAATAATAATAATCGAATTTTATTAAATTATTCATTACCGTACTTTAGTAGATTTTATTCTCATAAAGTATCACAAATTTGAACGGTGATTCTAAGTTGGTTACAGTCGGAGTTATAGCTTACAGAAGAAATATTAATTATTACTATTTTCATTTTACAATTAAAATTATTGATATAAAAGTAAAAAATCTTAAATCTATTAAAAATACGGAAACTAAATTAGATCGATGCGGGTTTTGTGTTATACAATGATTATATTTATTATTAAACAAATATATTTTTTATTTAAACTACTAAAGAGAAAAACAAACAGTTTTTATGTTAAACGGTATAATATGCTATTCTTAATTATTTTCAGTCGTTAAATTTGTAATTCATATAATCGTAAATAAAGAAAAACTTATTTTATAAAGTTTTTAAATTATTTGTTTTATACTGGAACAAGAAGAAAAATTATTATAATTAAACTATTTTATCAGAATTAAAGAATATAAGATAGTTAACGAATTATAAATATTATAAGTTTAAAAACTAAAAATAATATTTTATCGCAAGCTACAAAAAAAAAAGGAAAATTTCTTTAAGAGCGCAAACACGTGTGTACACTACGCAGCGCATCGAGGGGAGATAAGGTCTCTTAAGGAGCGTGCGGGTTGTTAGAACGTGAGAATTCAGATTTTTCTCAACGGTTTAGTTTTATTACTACGAAGAAAAAAATTTTCGGTTCGGCATTTACAAAAAGAAAGGAAAAATCTATACAATAATAAAAGAGGAAAGTACGAAGGTTACAGAAGGGATTAAAACGCAGCACAGCTCTGTTTATCACAATTTAAAACCTTTTGGTTGGTGCAAGTCAAAAATTGACCCTTTAATACTCCAAAGCCGAAATGGTAGTAGTGGATTAGGGGTTAAGAAAAATTTTTTTTAGACGCGTAAACGATTTTGTTACAATTCCATTGAATTTTATGAGAAAGTTCTTATTTTTATGTATAAACTTCCTACTACAGTTGTCTGCTCTGATAGTGTTTGATACGAACACGCTATTCTCAATGAGCATCGTCGCTAAATTGAAGAGTTATTACCGGTAGAATTATCCATGGCATCCGCCTATGTCTCTGAACCATGTAGAATAATTTGGAGCGTACCACAGTTAAAAAACTATCGTTTTCTTGGCAGTGGTCCTCCATCATTAAACACTAGCCAGATCAGTGACGCTGCAACCCACTCAGCTTTTTCCGATACCTATCTGATATATTCGCTGATATTAAGTTTGTTATCAAGCCATAGTCCGATAAATCTAATTGCTGGTTTTGCCTCTATTATGTCGCGTCTGCGACTTTGATTAGTATTATCGTAGGTATTCTTTTTTTCGTAAATAATATTACTTTGGATTTATGAGTGGCAAGGTTTAAGATGTGTTCTTCGGGCCAGCGTAGAATACGCTGCATTGCATTGCATCGCATATATTCAGCTTTGCGCCTTCTCCACAACGTTTATTGTTATAACAGAAACAATGTCGTTGGCGTAACTAACTATTGTAATACTATTTGGTATTCCTAGTCTAAGTATAAAGTCTTAGTCTACATCCCACATGTTGGATTTTAGAAATGAATCTTGTGCTGCACCTTCTGTTATCTTTGTAGTTCTACGTGCCTCCGTTGTGTCATAAGTCAAAACCCTTTCACTAAGGTAGTTTTGCATCATATGAAGTATGTATGCGGAGATTCTAAATGCGCACCTAATCTATAGTCGGCATGGTTACATTCGAAGTTTTTCTATTTCGTCATATTGGCTACAGATCATTGAGCTGAAGGTATCTATGTTTATTTTCGCAAGATTGAACTTGTGTGTCGTTATTGTCGCGGGCCAAATAAAATGTATTGGTGGTCGCGTACAGTCTTCTAGTATTCCCCAATCTCTAACTGTGCTGGCTAATCTTTCTGATACCAGGATTATGCCGAATATTGTTTCTCTATCGTCTAGTCTTCTAAGATGTCTGCTCTATCTGTCATTTCTAGTTCTGGCCTGTCTCTATCACCTGTTTTCTCGTCGTACTCTTTCGCTTTCCAATGCGACCACCTTCTATTTTAAGGAGGTTTGCGCATCTGAGTACGTCGTCTTCTAGCGCCTCCAATTTGTCCCTAATAGTTTACTTCCAACTCCTAATCCATTCGTAGCCCGAACCAGCATCAATATTCACGATTGGCACCCTTCCAGGGTTTGCAATCAAAATTGCAGTGGTTCCTATGGCATCCGAGGAAACGCGTCAATGTCACCTATAATGCATTTTTGTCGCTTAACTTCAAATTATAATAACTTTAAAAGAAGTTAATATATTTCAATTCTGGAAAAGTAACAAAAAGTTCTCGCCCTGTAATTTTATTTCATTATCTTAAGATTCTTTGTAAGGATTACGTATACCGAATAATTAACATAAAAAACAAAGAATTTTTATCAGTATTTCCTTTAAGTACTGCAACAACCCACGATAGCTTCAGAATATAAAAGCCTTTGGGACTAATACTTCCGCTGTCTACATATTTTGGTATCTAGAAGCCTATCTAAAAGTATCCTTATTCTCTGTGAAGCGCTATTCTAATACCACTCCTCCATCACACGTATATCTGATAGCTCCGAAGACGATATTTATTTCTGCTGGATCCATCTTTCCCTAATCTTCTTAAGCATGACTGCATAAACCATTCTTCCTTAGATTTCAGAAGTACTGCCTCTGGTTTAGATTAGATTAAATACTAACATCGGCGGAGACCGTGCGATGTAGTTCCCAAAGTGACTTTGTACACTGTACCCGTCTGTTACCCCAGGAGTACATTAGGAAAGGCCAACCACAGTGCAGTAGCCCAGAATCCACTTAATGCTATACTCCCTGATTTCTTCCGGTAGCGCCTCTACCAAAGCACTTATGCCCGATATCCGCGACAGCCGGAAATTCGCAGAGTATGTGGATCGGGGTTTCTTCGTTATCCTTGTTGCATCCAGCACCATCAGAAGACTCTACCTTCCCTATTTTGTGCCAGAAGCCTCTACCATCTCTTTTGACTTGCAAGGAGATTGCACACTGTTACGTCCGGGTTGCGTAACAATGATGAAAAAAATAGCAAAGGTTTCCCAATTCGGATACACGATCAATGCTCCAGAATGGAACGGCAGGCAGAAGGAGTGAGGCAAAAGGGCACGCATTCACCTCGAGAAAGCTAAATATGAAGACAAAGAATCGCTTACCTTAGTGTGGTGGTTCTGGTGCGGTGTCCTGTGGCGAGGATCAGTCGAACGGTGGAGTGCGCGTATACCTGTGTAGAGCGTTTGTGACAAGGGTTTTATTTAATAAGTACTATTAGACTTTTAATTTAAAAGTGTATGATTTTATTTTGAAAACTTAAAGAAAAGAGTACAAAGATTAATTTTGACGGAGACCGACCGTGACAATAAGACTTGTAAAAAACGAATGCTGGTTAGTGGGCGGAGTGAGGCCCTTTTAAACTCCTTCGCGAGCGGCGATCCTCGAGCCGCCGATTTCATTAATAATCTGGTCGATGTGCAGAGATGACACACTCCAACGTTGCCGTGTACTAGTCTTGCGTCGCTAGGGTGATGCTATCTTTTTCGGAAGTCGCACAGCAGCACATAAATTTATCTATTTTCTTACGCCGGGATTGAGTGGACGAGGAATGGTTATGAATGGGTTTCTTTGTTTTAAAAGTTGGAGAGCGCGTTCACTAGTATACATATTAGAAAGTCTCGTACACCTTTCGTGTGAAGCGGCTTGATGATCTGTCGTCGTAGAAAAGAAAAAAAAAGGGTCTGGCTACCGCGCACTGGATTTGGTAACGTCGCATGACGCGACACACACCGTCCGGGAAACGGAATTTGATGAAACTTTAGGGAAATGTTCTCTATTAAAAATAAAAATACCCGTGTTTCAGAGATTTTGCCAATGGACCTTTTTTCTTGAGATATCGGTAATTTAATCTCAAATATTTTCTATTCGGTTAAAAATGATGTCTCTTCTATTGAGTGTTACATTGCAAATATTTATGATACGGAAACTATTAAAGTACATTATAAAAGAAGACAGTAAAAGCTAAAATTTAAGCACTGATTTGTTAATAAATATTAATTTTTCAGAAAGTTACGAGCTATCCAAGGTACGGTAAGAAAATGGTTTAAAATTCGATTCATTTAATCGCTGAGAATGAAGATAAATTTTTAACCATTTTCTTACAGTATCTTGGATTGTTCGTAACTTCCTGAAAAATTAATATTTTTTAACGAATCAGTGCTTAAATTTTAGCTTTTACTGTCTTCTTTTAGAATCTACTTTGGTCGTTTTCGTATCATAAATATTTGCAATGTGACACTCAATAGAAGAGACATCATTTTTTAACGCAATAGAGAATATTTGAGATTAAATTACCGATATCTCAAAAATAAGGGTTCATCCAGGGTGGCAAAAACTCTGAAACACAGGTATTTTTATTTTTAATAGAGAACATTTCGTGATAATGGGGGCGAATGTTGGCCTCGGCACTATAATGGCAGAGTAGGTTCAGTGCATCTGACTTGGACCTA
The DNA here is from genome assembly GCA_036873485.1 of Torymus texanus. Taxonomy (NCBI): domain Eukaryota; kingdom Metazoa; phylum Arthropoda; class Insecta; order Hymenoptera; family Torymidae; genus Torymus; species Torymus texanus. Next base: position 9,859 of record JAYJLV010078888.1, read on the forward strand.
GTCCCCGCTTAGCGCCAATTGACCCTCTACATTGCCAGAATGTGGATGAAACCTTTTTGCAGTTTTCCTCTAGGTGCCTGCACCAGAGTAACTTCCTCTCCAGAGAAGCCACTTTATGTAAGGTATTGCTGTATTGACTATCGCCATCTCATTTAGGGATTTGATTTTGTATCGTCTTGTGAAGATAAGTGCCGTTAATTTGTCACCATGGATGCATAGTGATTTGTCCTTGCATCACGCCTTCGTTACCTTGAGGGCCTCCTCTATCAGGTCCCTCGGAACTTGTTCATATGCACCTCATATCAGGATAGCTATATCATCCATATATCCTACAGCTTTGATGCCTATCCAATTGAGCACTTATAACAGGCTGTCCACGATAAGACACCGCAACAGGGAGGAGAGTACCTGTGTGGGAGGGTAGACCTCCAATACAGACCCACTTATCGAGTTACCCAACCAGGATGTATGCATCTTTATATCCTCCAGGGAGCTCATGATCCAGTCTATGATGCTTCCAGGAATACCATGTTCTTCAGCTCCTCTCCGGATAGCTTGTCTAGAGGTGCGGTTAAACATACCCTCTACATCCAGAAAGGCATACACTCGTTTTTGCTCATACGATACACGTGATAAGGTAAGCTGTACCGCATGAAGTGGACAAAGTTTCAGAGAGCCTTCCTTCAGAAATTCATCGACCAATTTGTCCAGTAAGAATGATGTCAGGCTGATGAGTTTCAAATCTTTCACTACCGTGTAACTTATCTTTCCCAGTTTGGAAATGAAGATTACCCTCGTTTTGAGCCACTGTTTTGGCGTCTAATCCAGGGGGATGCCATCCATCAACCAGCTTCTCTAGTGTCTTCAGCAAGAACGATGTCAGGCTGATGGGTGTGAAATCATTCACTTCCGTGTAACTTTTCTTTCCCGGTTTGGGAATGAAGATTACCCTCGTCTTGAGCCACTGCTTGGACATATACCCGAAGGCGATGCATCCTCTGAGTAACCCAGTAAGTGGTCCGATCATCTCCTCCAGACACTGCTGTCACAATGCCTGCGTAATGTTGTCGATAATTTACCACCTTAGTTGCATCTGCCCTCTTTCCAGCACGTCGAGAGGAACAGTTAACCTCTGTCTCGGGTCTGAAGTCGGGAAAGTTGGTTTCCATTAGTAGGTGCAGGTTTTCTTTCGGGGTCCTCGTGAAACTCCCACCTGGTTTTCTGATGAACTTTAGTTTATCCTCGGCAGCTCCTCCAAAACCTTAAATAGTTTTGTAGTGTCACTCATGGTACTGGTTTCCGAATACCACTGCCTCCAAGAGTTTTGTTTTATCTCTTTAATGAGGTTCTTATAGAGTCTCTGGGTATCTTTGTAGGCACGCCACGTCTCCACCGTGTTATTCTTTCTCACCCTATTAAAGAGCCTGCCTGTTTCCTTGCGCCTCGCCTCCAACTCAGCGTTGCATCTGAACTTTCCGTGTCCAGTGGTTTTCTGCGTCAAAGGACACGATTCTTCAAATGAGTAGATGATCGTCGCTCCTAAAAGCGGCGTCGGTGTTCTCCAATTCAATCGATATACCGTACTTATCTCGGAAGTTGACAAGTCACCGCATTCCTCTCAGTTTGTTCTCCTGGGATTCCTGAATTATACCCCATGGGACGCTACCCCTTCTATCGTAACTCTAATTATCCTGTTATCTGACATGGAGAATTCATCCGAGATTCTCCAGTCGTAAATCATCCTTCTCATCAGTCCGTTGCAGAAGGTGATATCAAATACCTCGCTTCTACTCGACGTGACAAAAGTAGTCCATACCCGTATTTAAAATCACAAGGTTTTCCTTAATCAGGTAGCCCAGGAGGTTCTCACCTCGTCCGTTAGTGTCTATGCTGCCCCACACCTCGCTGTGTGCGTTTACATCATAGCTCACCACGAGTTCAAGACCCTCATTTCTACAGTACCTGGTTAACTCTCGCAGTACCTCAGGGGGAGATTTCCTGTCGTGAGCGCAGTACACAGAGGCTACAACGAACTCTCTACCCTGGCCATATCCAAAGTTACCCTGAATCCCTGGTCGAAAATTCATGCAAAGCGCGGCTTTCATCCCTCTGACAACTACACACGTTCTTTGCTCATCATGCACCGCGTTAGTGTAGGTGTAATCCACAGCTGTTAGGCCCCTGATGCGGTTCCTGCCCAACCTTGGTTCTTGTATCAACGCTATGACTGGGCATGTATGCCTCACAGTCATGCTCCTGGTTAGAACCACCAAGGCGCTACTACTAGATCCCCTCCTACCATATCCTTCTTCTCAAGCACTGCCCTGTCCTCCGGGTCCTTGGTTGGCCACTTAAAAGTAACTTCCCCTGTCTCCAGTAAGATCTTTCCTCCGTTGGCCTTAATTACTCCCGCTGATACCTCATTCACCCCCAGGTAGAGGAGGCCCACCGGGCCACGCTCCAAGCACTCGAAGATGCGACATTTGGAGGTGATCAACTCCGGGTTTTGTTACCGGTAGGGTGGCTTCTTTCCTTCGCGCCGTCAGTGTCACCCTCTTGAATAGTTCGTCAGGATGGAGAAGCCTCGCCTGGAAATCATCTTCGAGCTTTATAGACGGCACTGACTTTCGCAGCCACTTCTCTGACGAGACAGCGGAGGTTGACGGCCCCCTATTCGAAGCGGGGCTAGGCCCCTGCATATTTCTCTTGCTGGCCGATTTCACCGAGGGATCGGAATCACTCCTCTTCTACCTTTTCTTCTCCTCGGCTAGGTCCTCAGCTATTTTGCCTGATCCACAGGCTACCGGTTCGACTCGGCAGGTGTTTTCTCCAGCCGCAGCCGTCTTGTGCTGCCTGTAGATTGCCCTTCTTGGAAGAGAGGGAAGCGGGGGTTTCCTGCCCTCCGCCTCTGCTCACAGCTACTTACTCCATGGGAGCTTGAGCCGCACGTCCCCTGTGATGGTAGCTACGGTAGGAGCTAGCACCGTGCCGGTTACCTTATTTGTTTTACTTTTGTTTTACGCTACGGAAGTAAAGTTCCGCCCCCGCAGAGCCCCGTGTGCGATGTTAAGATGACTAATCATACGCTGGGGTTGCTCCAGGTGCCCCTGATAGGCTCCGTTAGGGACCCTTGTTAACCCTGAGGGCCACGAATCTACTTCGGCACGGGTCACGTAACATCGGGAATATATCAACCCATCCAGACCACCACCCTGAATCGGGGGTAGCTTGTTGGTCATCCGCACGAATAAACCCAGACAGAGCATTAACTAGGACTTGCAACCCCAACCGTTTGGTTCTATTAACCTTCGTTCTTCGTTACAAAATCTCAGCTCTTTAGACTGTTTTAACAACAGGGATCAGCAACTGATCTGGACATATTACTTTATAAGCTCTGCGTTTTTTCAAGGATCTTTTAGTATCTTGTCCATGGCCTTCCATCACTGTACCTCGCAGTTTTGATCTAAGATATTTTGTGAATTTTGAATGAATAGCTCACTACCTCTCTGATTTCCAGAATCGCTTCCTAAATACCATTTGCGCTCGATGTGATATCGCTCCAATATTCTTCTACCTTCCAAAAGAACTCAGTAGCTTAAGAACGATCATATTGATTTTTTTTATCTGTCTTCTGCTTTTTTGACTTCCATGATCCGTATATATAGAAGAATTATTCTATAAATAATGCTGCCATGTATTAAATTTTATCTAACAATTCTGCTAGTCTTTGTCTAAGACAGTAAGATATATTATTTTCAAATAAAAACAAAACTTTTGAATTTATACAAAATTAAAAGTGTGATTTTAGCAAAATATGACTCATAAAGAATTTTATTTTCAATAAATTATAGCTTATAACTTAACATCATTTTGTTATTAAAATTATAACAAAAAAAAAAGCAATAATGAAAAATAATTTGTACCGCTGTATAAGCTATATTACTATACACAGGATGCTCTCATACATTGTAAAATTAAAAATATTTACAGTATTTCACACATAATACAATAGCATCAATGTCAGAAATCAGTTTTTTAAATTTGCTTCAGTTTTAGCTGAGATGTACGTATGATTTATACCTATATTCTATTCTATGTCACACTTTTAATTTCTTCTCCTTATTTTGTTGTTGCGTTCATAGTGAAATCTAAAAATAAGAGCAATCAACATAAAAATGTTCGACATATGCATATTTATTTTTCATTTTAAGAAAGTTTGGTAAATAAAAAAATTGCTCTTAAAAAGGTATTGTTTATTTTGTATTCTAATTTTTCTATTGAATCAGGTACAAAGACATTCAAAGTGAAACCACTCTATCTCACAGTGATCCCCATCGATACAATCATTTCTGACACTTCATTATATGCATACTGACAGTAGCCGTATAAATTATTGAAACATTTTGCATGATATAAATCTGGATAATAAATACTTGCTTGAGATAAAGAGAGTAAAATCTTTTTTGTATTATTTTCTTTTTGTAGTTGTAGTTTTTGTTGTTGTATTGTTAAGATTTTGTTGAAAAAGTAATGATTTATAATATAAATGTTGAAAATCTTGCTAATATATAAAATCTTGCTAGTAACTGACGATTGTGTTATTTCTTTCACTGATATATCAACTTTTGTCCGTTTCAACATTATTAATGATTTTCTTTGGCACTAGAATTTCCATAAAAATTTTCTAGAAACTTATAATTT
>JAYJLV010078899.1:0-14559 GCA_036873485.1 Torymus texanus
AAAAATGGTGATGCCTGGTACTTTGATAGTTTTGGTATGCCTCCTTACATACCCGATCATATAAATCGCATTCGACGTAATGTTAGAAAATTTCGATGGAATTCACGACAACTACAATGTAAAACTTCAGATACATGTGATTATTTTTGTCTCGTGTTTTTACATTACATGTCTGTGGGGCTTGGAATTAGATATTTTGTCGAAAAATTTTCCTGTAGCTTAGGCAAAAATTATCAAATTGTTAGAAATTATGTTTCAAAATTGTATAGTGGACATATTTCCCCACTACTATCATACCCCTTCCATTAGCAAACCCCACACCATCCGTATTAATAGTATAAAAGAAGCGGTCTTGCACAGTGTATTCATTAGTTCACTTAATCGCTCCTGCTGAAAATAATACACAAGAATGGCTGATCGATGCAAAAGTAAATACGAGACAATGACTAGTCAACATAGTGTTACCAAATATCATTGTCATCAGCTGCTGCCTATGGTGTACGGTTTAAACAATTTTTATACCAAGAAAATTACAATTGGCCTAGAAAATAAGAAAATTGGTGGTGAATTTCTACCTGTTATTCGCCTTAGTGGTGACGACTTTATTGGTATACCGTTTACTGTGTCTGACTGGCGTTTATTTGAAGCAAATTTTCCAGTCATTGGTAAGTTCTTTGAAACTGAAGAGGATGATATGTTGGATAAAAAGATACCCTTTAGCCATTTTAGCATAAGGTTTATTCTGAGTTATGGCGACGAGGCAATTGAACTTGCGGATGAAGAAGATTCCCAGACGTCAGATGATCAACCAATACCAATGAAGCAGTACCGCCGTAGTTTAATATTTAAAAAAGTTTCTTTAGATAGATTAAAAATATTAAAACATTCTATACGTGGGAGAGTCAAATTTTTATTAGATATAGCATGTAACATAGAATTTATTATTAATACACTTTGTCATTATTTCAAAGAAAAATTGCAAGAATCACAATCATCACCATATACATATTTCTCTAAGAACGATGTATTAACTAGTGCGGAAAAATTTGGAATACCTGATTCCGATAAAGCTTGCGCTGAAATAATGGCTAAAAAATCATATATCAATACCAATTCATAATTTTATGTCTTTAATATACGAGCTTATATCATTACATTTAGAAAATATTATACTCTTAATGAATAAAAACATGTAAATGTATCAAACTTACTTTCACTTACCTTTCTCACTCCTATCCTAAAGTACCTCTTAGTCTTAAAATTTACTATTATAAAATATTATAAATTTCATACGATAGAGTTAAATTTTATTTTAATCAAACATCAAAATATTGCGGCACCATGTACTAAAGGGGAGTGAATTCCCACCTCTGACCGTAGCTGGAGGTATTATAGGGGGTATCTATAATACATCCCCTCCCGCACATGTATAGGTAAGCGCTTACCGCTTACCGATGGTGGAGGAGCTATAGCTCAAGAGTGCATCTGTCTGCACGATCGCACAGTTTTCCCGTGGCAGCGAGTCGTGTCGGACGGGGAATCGCTGCTCCACACGGCTCTCGTATGTCTAGCGAGCGCGCTCTTTCTCTCTCTCTCACACACACACACACACACACATACGTGTGGCACCATGGGGCAGATAAGCTATCCCCACCACCGACTACCGGGCATGGAGAGGCATTATTATAATGCTTCCCCCACCCCTCAGGTGGCTAGTGGTGGATCTCCACCACCGACCACTGGATATGGAGGGGGCATTATAGGGGTATCTATAATGCTTCCCCCATCCCTTAGGTGGCTAGTGGTGGGGGTTTTTTTTGACGCCCCATGGTGCCACACTAACTACTCACGTGCACTGCCTTGAAGATACAACGGGGACTTGCTCCAGATGTGAGAGATGCGGATGCCAAGATGTAGAGTTCCAAATTACGTTGAGCCAATTATGATTTGAGCCAGTGAAAATGCGGTTGCGTATATCCAAAATTCTGTTGCAGCGGTTCCGTGAGATGTACCTTGTGGGTAGCCAAAAGTTGAGAGAATGTCGGGGCGAACTTCCTTCGTCTTGTTGAAAAACAGTCACTCGTGGTGTGAGTCAAATAACATCTCTTCCGTTAAGATATATGGGAGAGCGAGAGAGAGAGAAAGAAATACTATTTCAATAACTGAAATAGTCAGTACACTGTCTCAGCTATTCTGCCGAGGTGGCGCGAGATGATGCCTGGCCGTTACAGCTCCGTGAGTGAACCCGACCCACCGATCGCGCAACCGCACGAATTTTCAAATAACGAATAATTCCCGACCATTCCGTCTACCATCAATCGTCAGGTTGATTGAAGCCCACTAGGTACTGGCAAGATGGCGAGTTTGGTGAGTTGCCGTGTTAGTTGAGTAGTAGCTGTCTTGAGTGTAACTACCCTAGTGAGATTGTCCTTTCCAGATTGGAGGTGAGTAACTTTAGCGAGTGGCCATTTACTTGGTGGAGATCGTTCATCGGTGAGTAAAACCAATGAACCAAGTTGAATGTCATGTGATGGATGATGCCATTTAGAGATGGATTGTAACCGATGAAGGTATTGGTTTGACCACTGCTGCCAGAACTGTTGAGTCACGTTTAATGAGTTGCCATTTCGATAGTCTTGACTCGTTGAGGCTGACTAAACTTGGTTCAGGCACTGAGTTAAGTGCCTCGCCGATGAGAAAGTGGATTTTGATGAAACTTTAGGGAAATGTTCTCTATTAAAAATAAAAATAACCGTGTTTCAGAGTTTTTGCCAATGGACTCTTTTTCTTGAGATATCGGTAATTTAATCTCAAATATTCTCTATTTGGTTAAAAAATGATGTCTCTTCTATTTAGTGTCACATTGCTAATATTTATGATACGAGACCGCCAAAGTAGATTATAAAATAGGACAGTAAAAGCTAAAATTTAAGCAGTGATTCGTTAAAAAATATTAATTTTTCAGGAAGTTACGAGTAATCCAAGGTACGGTAAGAAAATGGTTTAAAATTCGATCCATTTAATCGCTGTAAATGAAGATAAATTTCCCGGAGGGTGTGCACTCTCCTTGTGAGTAGTTTTAGTGGTCTTGTATTAAGTAATCTTTCAATTTGTATGAGCTGTATAGATGAAGCCCCAAATGTGAGAAGAGTGTCCCCAATCATCCGGCGTCGGTGAAATTTTATGCATTTCATAAGGGCTCCTACTTTCCTCCCATGTGACGTGCAGCAGGAAGGTGCGATATCCACTGATTGTGAGTGCCATCAATCACAATTGAATTGTACATACTTGAGATTTCCTGGCGGGCTTGTCTGAAGAGGGTCTTCAGCCCCTTATCACCTCCAATGAAATTTGTTCCGCAGTGTAAGTAGAGGTGAGAGGATCTTCTTCTCCTTGAGGTGAACCGTCTATAAGCTGCTAGAAATCCATCCGTTGAGTAGCTGCTGACCATTTCGAGATGAACAGCTGAGGTTGAGAAACGCTCAAATGATACAAATGCAGCATCTGTATGTTTTATATCCACAACCTTTCCATGAGTTAATGGTGATTGGCCCGGCGCAATCGATCCCAGTATGTATGAAAGGTAATGATGTAACCCTGGCCATTGGTAATTTTCCCATGAGTTGCTGAGCCCATTGAGCCCAATCCTTTCCGCAAGTAACACATTTTGCAATATGTGACTTGACCAGTGTTCTGCCTCCGATGATCCAAAATTCCTACCGAGTGTGCGCCAAAGTAAGTTGAGCGCCACCGTGTAAGGTTGAGAGCTGAGCATTCCGAATGATCAGTGAGCTGATTTGACTGCTCCGTGGTAGTATTGCTGGGTATTTTGAGGCATGATTTAGTTGAGTTTTGTGAAGCCAAGCCCTACTATAATAATTCCATGAGGATAGGTATGCAGTCAATCCGTTGAAGGCATGGTTTCTTGGGACTTGAGAATTGTTCAGCATAGTAAGTTCTGAGTGGAAGTGAACATGATCGATTTTCTTGATCCAGAAGAGTTTCACCTTTCTGATTAGATCTGCAGTGAGTACCGGTTCTTAGTGAGTTTTGCCCTAAGTCTTGAATCGATCACCTGCGAGCATTGCCCATCGAGTGATTCGTAGAAGTTGAATGAGTGACGAATAATGTTCTTAAACCTCGCTTCTGGAAGCTTGTTCTCTTCAATAGAGTTGTCTTGAAATGGCCAAACTGGCTCATCCTGGCAGAGCCAACTTGGTCCTTGCCACTATAACTGGTGTTCTCTAAGTTGAGATGTGGGTAACCCTGGAGATGCGCAATACGCCGGATTTTCTGTTCCAGAAACATGTCTCTAAATCCTTCGATTTTTAGGGGTGTGAGAGAATCCAAGTGAGTGCTACCTTTGCATCTGTCCAGAGATGTATTTATGAGATTGGCAATCGTAAGTTATCCAAAACGTGTTTTGCCAACTTCGTGAGTAACATTGCCGCTCCCAATTCCAATCGTGAGATTGAAAGTCGTTTAAGTTGTGCCACCTTTGTTTCGGAGATAAGAAATGATGATGTTGAGTCAGATGTGAGTGTTGTGGTTTTTATGAATAAAACTGCGGCAATCGTCTGTTGTGAAGCACCCGAGAAGCCATGAAGTTACACAACCGATTCCTCCTGGATTCCTAACCACTTTGATATACAAAATTGTATCCAGTTGAGTGAGATCTTCTCGAATGTGCAGCAATTTCTTCATAATTGAGTTTGGCAGTTGTTCCACTCTTGGCTCTTTTCGAAGTTCTTTTAGAAATTTTGATGAGTTGGAGTTACATTGGGCTGATGGAAAACCGCTCACCATGCATAGCGAGATTAACTGCTTGGCCTTTTGCATGAGAATTTCCTTTGTAGCAGCTCTACCGAAAATGTTGTGAGACCCTAGCCATCGGATATTTATCTCTTTCATCTTTCACCAGCTAAAGAAGTGTCCTAATTGCTATGTACGGAGCTGCTCGGGTTCCACAAGTGACGGTTGTAAAATGGAAATGAGTGTGTTAATCCTTGTCATCTACCCACAAAATGCGTTGTAGTGTATCCACAATGTTAGGTGAGCGGTTAGATCCAGTATGCATAATGTAGTTGACTGGATTTCCATGTGGTCGTGAAAGCTGAACTGTTGAATACTACTGTAAGCTTGGTCATTAAACTGTCTTCCCTCAGTACTCCATGGCGAGGAAGATAATAAGATGGTTTGGCAGATATTTCTTGTTGAGGTTCCGTATCATGTGACCCAATTTTCCGTACTCTTCGATAAATGCAAAATACCTTTCCTCGTAAATATACTGTTTTGGTTGCATTTTATGAGTATTGGATTAAGACACGCTTAGCTTTGCCGAGTAAGATTCTCAATACATCAGCTGATTTGAGAGATAACCTTACTTGATAGCGTACATGAGTATCTCTAGTATAAGTTTCAGCAAAATGTTTTTCACATAATGCCTCTTCTTTGCTGAGTATGCTAGTAGGTGTTGGAGGTGGCTCTTCTTGAACCCAGAACCATGTGAGTAATATCTGAAATTCTTTTGTATTGTGTGCAGCCCTTGTATGAATTACTGTTTTTTGTTGACCAGTAGTAAGGATCTATTATTAGCCATTCGAAAATCGATAATTGAGTAAATGGTTATTACACTCCCTCTAATGAGATTAGGCTTGATAATTTGACCATAATAGCCAACCCCGTGAGAACATCCAAAAAGTCGGATCTATCAATGTTAATTTCTTCGTATGGTTTCAAGTGAGGTGCTCCCATTTCTCTGATGGCAGAGTTGATGAGACTTGGCGTATAATGTGAGCAGTGATCTTAACCTTGAAATTTTTGTGAATGGACCGTAAGTCTATTTGAACTTTCCCGACTGTGTGAGTTGAGTGCGTGCCTCTAATTCCATGAATCGGTACAGATTAGTGTTGCCGTTTAATTTTGAGTAAATCAACCGTATTATTGGAGATAAATGATACTTCAGAGCGTGAGTTTATGAGTATTCTGGCTTTGTAAGATGTCACCGATGAGTCATATCATGCCAAAATTTTTCCTTCCTAGTCCCACGAGACACGAATCATCGTGTGTCGATTTCCATTGTAGCTTTTGCATCTACGCTACGATTTGCAATTTTTAGCCAAGTGGAGGCCCATTGTAAAAGAGTGGCTTCTCCATTACAAAGTTCCTTCTCTGCTGTTCGGTGAGTTTCTTAAAATTTTGGCAGGCCACGATGAAATGAGGATCATCATAGTATGTGCATGGATGCTGAGATATCAGAGGTAATTGGGTCACCTTTTGAGAGTCTTGCTGCTTTGATTGAGTTGGACCAGGATGAATTGAGTTATATACCTTTAAATAGTTTCTTAAATACTGGCCACTCTGACTAAGTGCCGCTGAAAGTGGGCAGCTTGATTTCCGGTAACTGGATACTCTGGAAGGGTTGAGTTTCACCGGTGCTGAGCGGTTTGATGTTGAGTCTACCATGGTTGCTCCAAAATACTGAGTTCGAACAATATTAAGTGATACTGCTCGTGAAATGAGTTATGGAGACCGGCTTGAGTTGTACAAAAGTAAAGCTATAAGAATGTACAATATATTACATTAAAATTAATAATACAGGTTTTACAATTAAATAAAACTAAATTGAATAGTTTGATGTTCTTCCATTAATAATTGCTCACAGGTAAAAAGAGTATGCTGAGTCAAGATTACAATAATTTTAGTATGTGTCTATGAATGTGGCTTATAATTTTCATTCCCTTCGCAAGAGAAATTAACCTGTGTTATACAGTGAGTTTTTCTGAGTTTGAATTTGAATTTGTTCGATAAATGATAAATACAATGAGTGATCAAATGAGTTTGCCTTGAATCCACTTGTCATGCTGATGAGTGAAAATGATGCTGCTGATTTTGTAAGAGTTCACAATTAAATATTATTGATTTAATTGTGTAAGTTGTTGAGAGAACACAATTAGATATTATTGATGTAACTGGGTGTGAGACCTCTCTCTCTCTCTCTTTCCCTCTCTATCGTTATCGCTCTCGCTTTTGCTCTATCGCTCTCGTTCACGCTCCCTCTGTCCCGCTCTTACTCTCTTTCTCTTTAGAATATTCTTTCACGCGCATGTGTGCATACACACACAGGCTAGCCAAACAACACTTTTGGGGACCTATAATCTCTTTGTGCAGAGTTCAGAATTGTAAGATATAGAGAAATATTACTAAAGAAATAATATCCTTCATTGTAGCCAAAGCCTAGTGGTCCGAAACAGGTCCCTAGAAGTCACACACTCTGCTTTCGGGGACGGTCCTCAAAAGTGGCAAAGGTCCTCACAAGTGTCTTTGCACACCTAAAACAACCTCGAAAGTAGCTTCGCGCAGAAACATACCCATTTGCGCCGGCAGACATGTCCACACACAAATTGCAAAATTTTAAAATTTACAAAATTGATGTGAACATGTGTTTCTGTGCGAAGCTAGTTTTGAGGACCTTTTTAGTTATGCAAAGCCGCTTTCGAGGACCTTTTCCACTTTTGAGGACCATCCCCGAAACATTTCCCTCTGAAATCATAGTTTTGGGGACCTTCATCGGCCCTTTAGGCTTCGGCTACAATGAGGGATATTATTTCTTTAGTCATAATTCCGTATTCTTTTTACGTAAAACCGGGCGCCGCAGGCATCGCAGCGAAAGTCCAATAACCTGAGGGATTTAGTTATTGTAAATCTGGACATTTGATTTCAGTTCTACTTGCAAGAGCGTCCTTAAACGATACCATCGCGAGATACAACGTAAATGATGTTAGTCACTTTGTTACCAATAATAGTTATACGCATTTTTTTGGAATTTCGAATTATCGAAATCTAATAACCAACTATTGTTAACAAAATAGCTAATCCAGTTACTTATCGTATATTATAATATAGATTTACTAGCCGGAAGCGGGAAATTAGAGGTGGGGAACGATAGACGTCCTTGGGTGACGAAAAATTTTTATTATTGTTACGTAGAGGTATTCCTAACCTCTTCCCGTTAAGAAGAATCTTGTGGTTTTCCTTGCAGAAACTCATCATGATTTCCGCACAAAAATCAACAGAATTTCACGTGGATGTCAGTCCAAAAAATACACGTGGAAATTCACGTAGAACTTGGATTCAAAATGTGCATAAGAAACTATTATTTTTGTTAAATGAATTAATACCGTCATGGCAAAATAAGATATATTACTATATAATTTTGAAGGATTCTGTTTTTCTATTTTTATTCTGCCGTGATGATATTAATTTATTTAGCAAAAGTAATAGTTTATTATAAATGGTTTATTTATAAAGTAGCTCTCTCTGTATCGCGCGAATTTCGACGCCGATTTCTACGGGGATTTTCACAGAAATCCACAAGGCTTTTTCAACAGAGATATTTTCGCGTGGCTTATTTGATATATCATTACTTTTATTCCAGTCCACATAAAATTTACCAGAATTAAATTCAACATTATTTTCATCAATATCATCATCAATTAAAGTTTCAACATAATTTTCTTTACAAAAAAAGCGTCATAACGTCATCTGCTATTTCATCAAATATTTTCACATGGCGGTTTCCTTTATAACGATTACCATTTTCACAATACTTATTAATTTCCAAAGAAAAATCTTTTTTCTACAACTTTTGTTTTTATTCGCAAAAAACTTTCACTCCCGCACAAAATATTTATTTCCATGAATGTTTTAATATCATTTTGATATTTTGCTTTACTTTTATTAACACTTTTTTCTTGTAGATAATCATTAGGTAAAGTCCCCATTATCATTATTTATTAGAGTCTTGCTTATCTGTTATAAAAATTCATAATCAACGTATAGTTATCTAGCGACATCTTCATTCTGTTTTTCTACGGATTCATAAAATTCATTGTTTTTATAAAAGATATTATCGAACGGAATTGTTTGCCCATTCAATTTCAGATAATTTTCTCGATAATTTATTTGCGCCCAGTTTTCTCTAAAGAATTCAGTGTCTGTAATACCCGCTTCAATAATAGGAAAATTATCAGTTACTTAATGAAAATCAACTTTATAATTGTTAAAATCAATCCTCATTCTGCACTGAAAAAAATTTTGCACTTATGATGCCTTCATGGTGGTACGAGAGCGCTCCCTACAACGGCAACACTAACCTCCCACTTTCGGCTCGGCTCACGCGCCGAAAACGGGAGCGCTCAGCTCCCTAATGAAAGAGATGCCGAGCAGACGTCACGAAAAAAGGATTTCAGAGCTACCGAACTAATCGGTTGAACACACGTACCGTAAGAGGGTGTCACAGGCACCCTCGCGGGCAACAGTCCTCCCGAACTGACGGGAGCTCACAGCTCCCGCTATTCGACACTATTTGGGAGCGCTGAGGTGCCGAATTTTTTTCAGTGTAGCCATATTAAATTATTATCTATGTATAAATTTTACTAAATGTTAATCCACAGATTCTAAAATATTAAATAAAGCAAAAAAAAAAAAAAAAAAATTATCGTGCGACAACGAAATAACTATTTTTTTCTAAAATATTTTTTTCTAGAAAACAAATGAAGGAAATCTCTTAAAAATGTAACCCAATCCTGTACTAATAATAGAGTTTAATAAGTGGTTAAAATTTCAAGTCAATTAATAAAATATTCTTTGAGAAAAAAGTATTAAAAAATTTTATGGAAAATTATTTAACCTCCAAAATCTTTTTTCGTAACAGTCAGATATTTCTAGGCAACGAACTCATCTTGTAGATATGAAAAAACTCGTTCGTGCCACATTTCAAGTCGATCGGATAATTTTTACTCCAGTTCTCGTGCGACATCAAAAATGCCATTTTTATCCAAAAATATTTTTTTCTCGAAAACAAATTGAAATAATCTCTTAAAAATTTAACTTAATATTCCCTAAAATCAGATCAATTAGTAGTTTAAATTTCAAATCTATTGATTATTTAGTTTCTGAGAAATTAATTTCTGAATTTTAGAAACATTTTTCTTAATAACAAATGAAATACGGATAATAACCTAAATGTTAGAAAACCGAAGTGTAGGCAATTGAAATATATTTCACGAACAATATAGACTGATAAAAAATTTTGACTTCTAAATATATAAAAATCAGAAAAACGAAAAATACAAAATAGTTTTTGGTTATAAAAAAAAAGAAAATCGATAGAATATTATGTACGTCAGGGTGCCGAGTTTTTTCCGCGAGTTGAACAAAATAATCTTTAAATGGCGAAAATCGATGTTTTGGCTCCCGAGATATAGAGAGTTTACACACACACGCACGCACGCACGCACGCACGCACGCACGCACACACACAAGATAAAATTTTCAAAATTGAAAATTTTCAACATAGTTTATCTTAAAAAATCATTTTAAGACTTTTTCTCTCAAAAATTTTTTCACCGTTACAAAGCTTCCTCTTGGAGGAAGCAAAAATGCATTTTTCAGTAGAAAGTGCACTCGGGCATTTTTTATTTTTTTTAAAAATAACGTACAGACCATGAAAGAGGACTCAAACGTGAGTGAAATTATGTGTTACACACTAAAAAGCTTAAAAAACTAGTGAAGCAGTAGCTGTTAGAAAAATACATTGAAAAAATTTATTTCTAAGTAAGGATTTTCCCCGAATTTTGCGGCATTGCTGAACGCATAAAATTTTGTTGCAACAACAAAATAAAAATATACGGGTGAAATAATTTTTGGAGAAGAACAAAAATACTTTTATTCCAAAATAATCGGTGACATAGGCATACGCGGGTCACCTGGTTTGAGATGGATTCAGGCATGTACTACCTGAGCTTTAGACTGTATAATACACTGCTGTCTATATTGCATTGATGAATTTAGTAAACACTCAATTTAAGCCTTAAAATTAATGGTTCTATCAACAACTCCAGCTTTTACACCTTTAACTTTGTTCACGCTCTCGTGTCCATTTATACGTATACTATACATTTTACTACGTAGCCCAACAAACTCTGTCATGATTTGACCATTACATTCATCATCCATCAAACCCACAACTTCTCTGTTAGCTTGTGGAATTCCAACAATGGTATCAGCTGGGTAATCAGAAGTATCAAAGTTTTTTTTATTACCATTACCATTACGTATAACCCTTTTCAAATAGTTGCTTTATCGTGCTCACTCTCACTTTTTCTCCAATTTTAAATTTTAGCTTCTTAACTATTTTTATGGGCCAAGCAAATTTTGCAAGCACTTCTTCCTCATTTGCAAATTTTTTAGCTTTCGGCTTTATTCCAATGGTACGATGTTTGCTGTTATTATATTCCTTTAGCAAATTGGACAAGATATCAAGCCAGTTATACTTTCCTTGCAAGCTGAACTGCATCCACTTCTTTTGCTTGAGCGTTCGATTGAAACGCTCGCAAATAGATGCTTTGAGGTTACTATATGTTGAATAGAGATTAATTCCATACGGTTCATAAGACTTTGAAATGTAGCATTGTAAAATGCTATGCCTCGATCGGTCTGTGAATTTTTTGGTTTACCTCCCTGCTGCAAGATTGATTTCATTGCTGCTGTGACATCACTGCCAGTCTTTTGTTTTACCGGAACAGCCCACGCATATTTTGAGAATACATCGACGACAGTGAGCATATATCTATAACCATTGTTTTCTCGAGCATAAGGCTGCATCTCCACTAGATCAGCTTGCCATGTCTCATCTAAACCACGTATAACAAACTTTCGACGTTCATAATTGCGTCGAGCTGGCTTATGAAGTTCTTTAACCACTTGTTCTTGCATGACTTTATATGTTCTGAATAATCTGTGTTATTGAAATCTCTGACTTTGTACTACTGATTATAAATTGATAGAGCCGTTATATAGATCCCTTTTATCTACAGGTACAAAGTCTTTAACTATCTGAATTCACATCTTCTATATTCTGAATCAGAGTCTAAATTCTTGAAAACTTAGCATCAATCTCGTCTCTACACGGAAAAAATGTCCGAGATTCACCCAACCACAACTATTAGAGCAGTGGCGCCATAGACTTCTGTAGTAGCTCTGCCAATTTGGCGCACTCAGTGTGCCAATCGAGCGGGAGCGGCAACTGCGTGAATAGTACATTATGAGATTGGTATGGGAGGTATTTATTTATTATTACTCTCGAACATCCCATGTGGTAAATAATTACCTTACATACGTGTTTCATTCAGTATGGTACACTACGAGAGCGTGACGTGTACTCTCTGGACAAGATTTACTAGAGTTACTACCTGTGTTGGCGTAGTCACTCCAGGAAATTTATTTCCGTGTATGTGCCTCGATAATAACATCTAAATCGTCCAAATCTGCTCTTAATTTAGCAGTTACTTCATACAAGATCCTAATTTCCACTTTTACTATACGCTGTAGCGTATCGAAATTAACAGCATCACCTGATTGATTAGGCTCAGCAACGTTATATAACCTCTTGTTACAAAAATCATACTGTCCATCAGAAGTTATTTTGAATCCAACACCGGTGGACCACGACTACCTCCAGCCCTATCTAGCTGTCGTCCGAACACGTCAACACTCATCTTGCAACTGACTGCAATACTATCGACTTAAATCAATTTATACTGTTGCTCTAATATGTATTATTGGAGCAAGTATTTTATTTATGTAAAAGCACAGGCTCAATAATATCAGATAGTCTCTGAATTCGCATTCGAAAACGTTCTCGATCGCGTGCCATCTGTTTCCATTCTTCATGACGCGCAGATTGACTGGCATATAGCCACATATGCATTATATGAATAATTGGTTTACAATCGAAGTATACTTTCCTTGATGTCATTTTAATGTATATAGCGTGCTTCTTTGAGCTCTTCAATGATTGAGAGAATCTCGTTTGTGTGACTTTGATTGCCTGCTTCGAGTTCAGCCAAGAGTAAGCGAAGACGATCAACTAATTCATTGGGATCATCCCAGAATACGTAATCCATGCGCATGTATTTTCTTGCAATCTTATATTTAGATAAGAGACTTGAGCCTCTAATAGGTTTCTCTTTGGTGATTTATTGAAATATGGAGATATATAATCTTTATATTTTTTACTAGTAGATTTATGAAGAGGAGCAGTTTCGCTAAAATTTTTTCGAAAAGCATTCGTTACTTCGACGATTTTTCGATCATTTTGAATGACATTACAACTTATGTGCATTGATTTAGGTTGTTTCTGAAAGAGCAATTGGAGTAGGGCAGCTGTTTTTGGATGATTCACATTATGAACTTTTGAATAATTTTTTGAAAAATAGATGGGTGAATTACCAATTTTCATTACATCATCTTCTAGTCGTACACCAAATGTACTATCGAGTGAATTGGTGCACTTTTGAAGAGTCTCTAAATATGCTGGTTTTAATGATTCTGCTTCTTCTTTTTCATCTTCATTTAAGGGGGTCCACCACCTTTAAAATTACGAAAACTCGATTTTCTTTTCTTTACGTTGCTTTCCTTCTTTTCTGCAAGTTGCCATTTGTAACACGGCAAATTTTGCTCCCCTGAATTACCGCGTTATGTTACTCGCCCGGAGGGCACCCGTCCTAACTTCTCTTCTAATCTCCTCCCGACCGACTCTAATTGAGTATACGCGACCGAATTTGATTGTAAGGGGCGCCAGGTCGCGGCACAATTCAGGATGGCTGACTCTCGCGGCGGTACGATCCTCGTCCTCTGGCGTGGGCAGGCGCGAGACGACCTGGGGATGGTCGCAACCCGCGGCGAATAAATACCTGGAATTCCTATTCGAAAACAAGACTTCGCGCAACTAAAGAGGACACGCGCACAAGGGATTTCACACAAAAAAAAATAAATAACACAAAATAACTATTCACTCGCTGGCATTGGCTTAACTATTATTCCCTTGAAAAATCCGCAGACATCAATTCCCGACAAGTAAGTTTCGCGCACGCGTTCCGCCGGTCTGCCAACAATGGTCGCTCGCCGCAAATCCTCGCGTCACGCGCCGTTATCACTCCTACGCACCGAATTTATTCCGCACTACTCGGTTACACGCACGTCACGGGAGAGATCGCCCTCGACACACGTGGCGGCCGTCGGCACACGGCGTTCGCCTTCAATCAATCTCTGTTTCGAAATTATAAACAAAATACTAAAAAGCCTTATTTGTATTTTGTTTTGTTTTTGTACTTTGTTTAAATTATATTTTTCGCCTTTACGTATATATTGATTTGTCTTGATTTAATTGAAGTTATTGTTCCAAATATATTTTTAATTCTCACACTATATACATACACTGTAAAAGATCTGAAAATTATATTATCATAATTTATATAAAGACACAAAATAAATCATACAATTTATGGACATGATTTTTGACAAAACTAAGAAATGAGAATTCTGAATAAGAATTCAGAAAGGAATTTACTTTTAAAGGAAGGGAATGATATTGTTTGAGTATGCCGTAAATTATACATGAGTAACATGCTGTGGGTGCTAGAAATAAATGTGAACAACATTTGCATAAATTAAACTATAAAATATATTGTAAACTGACTAAAATTACCTAACTAT
>JAYJLV010078910.1:0-14557 GCA_036873485.1 Torymus texanus
CAACATATGTTGAAAAGAAAAAAATATGCACAACTAATTCGTGTATAATCAGAACACGCATTTTTTGTCGAGAATGTAATAAGTTTTTTTGCAAAACATGCTTTGAAAAAAATCACTAAATCTAAAAACCTTTTTTCAATCAATAAAAAGTAATAATAAGAATTTTTCTTCAATTTTTTTAAATTTTTAAAAAATTCAAGTGTAAAATTTTTTAAAATCGTGTCTAAAAATTTTTTAGATAAAGCGTCCTAAACATAATGAGCGAAAATTCTCATTTCGGACGCCATTTTGGATCAATCAGGTAACATAATTAACTTTATAAGTACATTTTCTTAAAGTTCAGACATTCCGTCCCCCATCTAAATTAGTTTTAAGATGATTCCATACCGGACAGCTATTCAAAAATCCAATTAAAAAAAAAATTTCGCGTTTTTTGCACTTAAAATTCGTTTTTAAGTAATAAATTATAATTTTTTAAAATTTTAAACTTCACCATTCGAAAAATCTATGAATTTCATATGTTCAAAAATTTTTTACGCCTAAATTAATCCCATCTAGATAGCTCTGAAAAAGTAGTGAAAAAAGTGTCCTGTTGGGCGTTAATGGGTTAAGTATAGTGTCCCACTAAATATGAAAAGAAAACCAAATGATACAAAATTTGTTATACATAGATACATAAATTTCTGAATTGATAATTTCAAATTCAACGTTAATATCAATTTATTAATATAATGATTTTCAAAATGTAAAGTTAAAAAAAAATGAAAGAAGATAAGATATGCAATTGTTACAACAGAAAAAAACTATATAACGATCATTGTAATCTAAATTGAATATTTTTTTAATTAAATAGAACTTGAAAAGAGGGAAGAAAAATCTCCAAAACATTGTACTAAATAAAATTTATGAACTCGTAAGAGAATCGACGTTTTTCTTTTATTTATCTGTATAATAACGAGTGAAAAAATATCAATTTAAATAAGGAAAGAAATTTATTACAATTATACATCGGAACGTGATTTCTTTCACAAACTTTAGTACGCTTACCAGCGTTAAACTAGAAACGTTTAAACGAACGTTGGGAAAAAACCAGCATTATCAGATATATATTTTTTGGTTTTGAAATTATTACGTTGCTATAGAAGACTATCATTTATAGCGTTGCTTCAAACTTGTTTTCTAAATAGACAATGTGTGTTAATTTGAATAATCTAGCAATACGAAACACGTGATCAAATTATAAGTTGGTTGATTTTCCTTTTCCAAAGTAAAAGTGCCATTTGATATGAACAAAATGTGAGCATACATGTAAAATAAAATCCTGAAATCTATGGAGTAGATAAAAAAATGAAACTTATTTGGAACTAACATTTTAATTCTCTTGTGTATAAAAATTGAATGCAGAAATAGATGTCAGAATAAATTATAGATGTCACACAATTACTTAAGACTTATTTTATTGAAAAATTAACATTTTTGTCGCATTCAAAACACAAATAGAATGTGTAAATGAGTAATTACTATAAAATTAGCTACTGTAATTACTATAAAATGTTATATACTAGATAAAAATGATATTTATGATAAAGATAGTTTGTTTATTTACTATTAAACATTAATTATTCAAACAAGTTCATTGCATATGAAAAACTTATTATTAGTGTAAAATGGCAGTAACTCAATATAGACGTGAAGGAATAATTTTTCTTCCAACTGGAAGAGTAACCTGACTAACTGCTTGAGCCACACTACCTGTGAACAAGCATTTACATTTAGAGATTCTCAATCAAAGCATTATATTGTTAACAGGTAATGAATTATGCATCAAACCAAACAGTTAATCAAGTTATATTGTAACTATTTAATGGTACCATTTTGTATGCACAAAAAATACAGAAGATTGCAATTTTAATTACACCTAGAATATTTAATTAACTATCAGTGATCTTTTTTCAATTTTTTCTCTTCCGCATTTACATGTTTATTTCTTCTCTGAACTACACCATCGAAAGACAAACTGTTTTATCAAACATCTATGAACAGACACACTTGTACAAGTTGGAAACAAAACATATAGAAAGCGCGTAACATCGCGTATATACTGTACGAAGGTGTAAGAGCTACGTTAAAGAAGAGGAAGCTCTGGGAGAGGGTCAGGGACGTGTCCTCGACGACGATGATGACGAAAACATGGTTCGCAAATTGAATCTGAACTATGAGGCGTGACTCGCGTGCGTTCCTTGCACGAAGCGTGATGAACCTGACTGTATGTAGAATAAAAAATTTAACAATGGTATATGGACAATTCTTTAGAAAGTTCTCCTAGTTGGGTTGTACAAATGATGAAAAATAAATGTAATATAGGAAGTGAATTAGGGAGAACTTTCTGCAGATATAAATTAATTAAAAATCACCTACCTTTTTATCATATAGTCAGATAAACCATTGAAATAGTTGGACCACTATTATTACATATATATTGGTAGATATTATTTTTTTTCGCATATAACTATTGCTTACTTGCTTCTTATCATAAATTGTTTTTCTTTTCTCATTTAATTTTTAACATTTGCAGAATCAATTTATTATAAAGAAATAAAAGAGATGGTTGGTTTCGGCACGGCGTTATAAATACAACAAGACAATGTGCGACGTAAGATGTTACAAAAAAATACATAATACTAAAATAAAAAATAAACAAACAAATGAAAAAATGATGAAAAATAAACGACCAATGAAAGTTTTTCAAATTGTGGTCGAATGTTTTCCTTGAATTGTACACGTAGGTCATCGTCCTATGGTTCCCACCCTATTACTGCGCGTGCACGTATATATGTGTAAACCACTACTAAAAATTTCTTTTAAGATATTTGGGAAGCCAGAGATTGATTAAAACGGTTTTTATCCGTCAACATGAGCAGAACATGCTGTAAGATGAGGTCTGCCTTTAGTGGGTTCTTATGCCTCTCGCTATTGATCGCGATAATTCAAAATAATTTCTGCTGTAAAATACAATTCTTCCACAAATAAACATAAACTAAACTCTTCAGTATGCGATAAAGTGAAATGCAAGGGACCATGCACTAAACTACTACAAAGAGATAAAATGCCACCCGATGTTCAAAAGTCCAGGTGACTGCTGTGCTCGTAACTATGACTATTTCCATCTGTTTGAGAGATTGCCGAACAAGTTTTATGCAAATGGCCATGTGATATGAAATCGGGGAGAAATTGAGGGAGGAATATCGTGCGGATTCTTGCCATGTAGAATGTGTTTACAGTAAAGACTTTACTGGAGTGTGAGTACAATTTCTCTAATTTGTGCATACAGTATTTTTTTTTTTATATTTTTCTAATGGTAAGTTCGTTTGTGAGGTCGACGACTGTTACTTTAGGATAAAAATCAGATCTTATTACAAACCGGGATGCTACTTGAGACGGAAATTGGATTTTTGCTTCGACGCGGACGTAATTTGTCGTAAATTCGTTAAGTTAAAGTTTATGTTTGTCTAATGGATCGTATTTCGATCCAATAAAAAAATTTCTGATTTTTTGTTTTAGCTGAGAAACTAGAGAACAGATTAAAGTATGAAGTCAACGGTGAAACTTACTACGACGCGCAACAGTTTATCCCGAAATAAAATTCTGAACGGGTATGCCGCAATGTATGGAAGGTTATGAAGATACTTTAACTTGACTATCGCTTATAGATTATTTTAACTACTTTGATTATATAATTAAAAGTGAACTAGAAATAATTATTTTTTTATCATTTTCCATTCACAGGAGAAAATCTAAAATCTTTCTGCAGGCTAGGTACGTGTAAATTAGAGTTGAAGATAATATGCCTCAAATCCGTAAAAATTGTGTTCCAGTCAAGATTTGTCAAACATACTTCAGACGTCGTACGTAAACTTTTTGCTGATTCACGAACATTGAGAAAGAATATTAAATTACGTTTATTTGTACAGATAACAGTAATGATACTATTATCCATCTGGAGGACGAAATTCCATACAAAATGGTAAATATTGAATTAGATCAATATTTAAAAAAGAATGTGATCCATTTTTATTCAGATATTACGCATTAATGAATTTACTACTATTTTTATGATGACTTTCACAATTTAAATATTTTAATTTAATTTTAGATCATACGGGTCAGTACGGTGATTTGAAGTTTCACGTTGGAGATATGAGCTAAATGAAGGAACCGGTGATTTTACATATGAATGTGTAAAGTGTATCTGCGAAATCCCACCTACTTTGACTTGTCTACGACTCTCAGATCAAGAATTTAAATTAAATATCGACTTTAGAGAGTCAAAAATCATGGCAATATCATAGTCTAATCTATTTTGTATTTATAAAAATTAGATACTGTTCAGTCACTCTGAACCTATTTCAATGATAAATTAGCACATTTCTGACACCCTCATTTAAATGTAATTCATAAACGAGGAATAAAAAATCTTACAAAATAAGTAATTGTACAGTCTTTGTGCTCGTGAAGTGCCAAAAATTATCTTGTCGAACACATTTATTTATCTACTAGTTCTTCTCATGCTATTTATAAATAGTACATATTTATTGTCAAAATAAAAGCTATGAATTAGAGCCTATCCAGATAATGAGATTATATGAAGCAATATTGATAAGCATAAAAATTTTCTCTTTAAGTTAAGTGAAGCTTACTTTTGTTGTTTATTAAAAAGGCACGTGTACATTTTCGGGTACGATTATTTCAAAATCAAACGTATGATAAAATAATTGTCTTTTTATTTATTGAGTTTATTTATTAAATACTAATTGTTTAAGTAAATTAATTATTTATGAAAATCACATTATTTTGAAATCTATAGATATCTAAGTAAGTATGCCTCAATTTGATGACCTTTTGTAGTATCTAGTTTATTAAATTCTGCACAGCTTTTTTTGACATCATATAAAACCTAAATAGTGGATTTATAAATAAACAATCTGTTGCAAACTACATCTACTTATTTTTTGTCAACTTTATTTCTACGGAAGATAATCTCATTTCAATTTTTCGTGTTTTAATTTATGGGGCTTTTTCTAAATTTGTATATCTCGTTTATTAAACTTGATTTTTTAAATTAGGAATTACTAAGAAGAAAGCATATTTCACTAATTAATATAACATCTAGATAAAAAAAATGGTACACAACAAACTGCGTTACAATAATAAAAACAGCATTTTAATTTTTTCCAAACAATTCGATTGCATTGCGTTTTACGATCGCCTTCCACAGGATACGGAAGATGGGGATAGATTATAGAAATAAATGAATAAAAAGATGCAGTACTTTGAAAGATAAAAAAAGTTTTATTCATTAAATTTATAGTTCAATTTTTACAGAAAAATTAATAAAATGTAAGAAGTCGGTCAACTATCCCCAGTCTCCTCTACCTAAAGTCAAATTAAATGTTCACCGGCACGTAAACTTGTATAAACAGCGAACATATTATATTATAGCACACAAATGTTAACGTAGAATGGATTTCGCGATGGACCTTTCGTACATGATGTATGGCCTGTAAACGTTAGCGATTACCCATACCCAGCTGCCAGAACAACGTTCATTGAGAGAGAAGACGAAGGAGGGGGTTTTAAATATTGTTTCTTAAATGAAGTTCTTACCTCCAGATCTTCAGAAGGTTTTATTAAGTTTCTTAGTTTTTTCGAGATCTGTAAATATTTAGTCTGACTATAGGATTTAGAATTCAGTATTCAAGAGCTGGGCGTTTCTTGAAATAAAAAATTTATTTTTTAATAATTCCTTTGTACTAAATATTATTATTTGTTGAAAAACAAAATATGTAAAAGAATTAATTGTCAGATTAAAATAAATTTCAAATTTGAAACTTGTTCAAGTGTTACGTATAAAATGAATATTATCTAAAAAATTTTTGTAGAAAATGTAAGATGCTTTCGGTCTATTAATTTTAAAAAGTCGTTTGGCATCTAGTTTAAATAAATTCTTATTCAATTTCTTCGAACTCCAAAATTCATTTTTTTTTCCGCACGTGCGGGCGATATCTGTTGCAACATTGGGATAGTAGAAAAAGAAATGAAGTCATGGGGAATCACAACTTTTTTAATTGATTATTTTTTGTCTAAACATACGATATCATCCCAGTACTTCTCCCGTTGATAAGTTTATGAACAGCTAGACCAGCTTTACCAATAAAATGTTTTAAATAGGCTACGAATGATTCAAACAGTTTTTCTCAGTCAAGATGAGCGGACCACACTACAATAGGATGCTCGTTCCCTTTGGTGGAATTTTGTTTCTGTCGCTGCTGATCGTTACAATAGCAGCTGAAGGTGATATTTTATATGAATTGTTAAACAGAATTCTTTAAAAACATATACGTAAATGTATCCTTTTAGAATGCGACCAATCTAAATGCAAGGGACCTCTGAAACAATATGAAATTTTGAATTGTCAACCGATTTATAATAATCCCGGCGACTGCTGCGCGGTTGCCTACAACTGTACAAAGTCATATGATGTAACTGAATTATCGAAGAAGTGTTACAAGAAGGGACGTGAGTACGTGATCGGTGAAGTACTGAGGAACGAGGATCGCAATGCTTGCGACGAGGCATGCATTTGCACGGCTGGCGATATAACATCGAAAGTGTATGTACAGATAAACGCTTAGTAGCTTTTTATTTGTTAATATGCACGCAAGGTTTATCGAATTTCTGGGATTATTTTTTAGAGGAAAATTTAATTGTCGACGACCTGCTTGCTACCGCGATTCGATTGAAGGATGTGTCGAGGTATCAGATCCGAGTGGTTGCTGTGAAACGAAATACTTTTGTCGTAAGTATTGTATTAATTTGTTTTATTTATGTAACAGAATGGATCTTTGGATTTTCATCGGAGTAACATTTCTATATTTCTTTTTCTAGTTCATAATCTAGACAGATCAACGTGTATAGAAGAAGATGGAAAAATTTATAATGATGGTGAACGATTTGAGCAGATACGCTATGGTTATAAATTTCCGTGTCAATGTATCGAAGGTGTCGCAGGTATGTAGTCAAAATCGTAATACAAAACATCCTCAATCATCCTTTAATATAAAAAATTACAGAAACAAATCTATATTTTTAATATTTTATAAATAAAGATAAATAAAAATTAGACTTAAAATTTTTCTAAAACTACTCTTTGGTTAATGAACTATTCGTCATCATAATATCTGTGACTTCCCGGAATAACCACATAAGTGACAGTTGATTTTTGAGACATGATCACAATAAGTATGTTATTTAAATGTGATTTTATATATGTAGTACTACATTTGATCTTATTTATCTTGATTTCAAAGACCAATGTGAAGCTAAAAATTCGATTTTCTCGAAAACATGAAAAGTGCAGATATATGGTTATTCCGGGAAGCCACAGATATGATAGATAAAAAATTAAATATATAAGTTTTGGAAGCAGCTGATGGTAGAATTTCTTAGAATTTTTTGATGGAGAAACTAATGGTCTTATCTATCAAGTTAGTTGGTAGAAAAGATTATTAGTTTTTCCACTAACAAAGTTTAATATATATATTTACCTTCACAGTACTTTGACTCGAGCGACAAAAACACGAGTTTGTGTGCACGCTTATCATATACTTAACTTTAACTTGGCGTGCGAAATTCTACTTTCCATACCTGCGTTTGTTATGTAGTGCGAAGTGCACGCGCGATTTATGCGTAAAATAAATCACTTCGCACACTGAGCGTCAGAACGCGCAAATTGGGCACTTCACACACTATATATAAACAGGCAGGAGCAATAGAATTTCACGCACACTGAGTTATTTGGAAAACAATTTTTTTTATATAGAAACCAACAATACTCATGCTTAAATAACCTACTTCGCGCACTTATATATCGTAATGTACTATTTAAATAACCAACTAATTCATATTTTTCTATTTTCAGATAGGAAAGGGTATTCACTTTGCTGGACGCCCGTAGAACTCCTTAAAAATTGTGCATTTCTATTGAAGTCCAATGAATCACAGGCCGATGAAGATATCGTGCAATTCAGATGCCGTAAGTAAATTTTGTAAGATGATAAAAATGTGAAATAACAGATCGAAATGTACGTAACTATATGCTTATTATTTGCAGAAAATGACAAGGATACTATAATCCATTCGAAAGATAAATCTCATGAAAGTGGTAATAAATATTAATATTTATTAATTGAATAATCTATAACAACTGCTAAAACAAATTACTATTTTATATTTTTGATCGTTTATTATTGTTTGTATTTAACGGATTACGTTTTCCCTTAAATTTAGAACACACCTGCAAATACGGTAATTTAACATTACACATCGGAGACGAACTAAGCGAAGGAAAAGATGGCAATGGAAAAGGATACGGAAAATGCTCTTGTGAAGTGCCTCCATTTGTAACTTGCCAACAATAATTGGAGGAAGAGTAACTCAACTGTTTAAAAAAAAAAATAAAATTTCTTTTGTACGATCAAGAGTAAATGATTTATATGTACCACAAACAAAATTATACCAAACAAAAACTTCAAGCATGTAAAAAGATTTAATATTACAAAAAATTAAAATTCTCATAAATTTATGAAAGAGTTTATCTTATCTAACAATTCTTACAGTTTGTAAATTATAATTTTATAAGTTTATTACAGTACATGAATTTGATGTACTTATTTTTCGGAATCAGTGTAAGATTATTTTTTTTGTGTCAATATGTTGTTTCAACTTTGTACAATGATAAAGCTTGTTAAACTTAGACTCATATTTAACATTTCTCCAGTGAGATTTGGCACAGATAATAACATTTTTTAATTATATAACAGATTAAATATTATCTGAAAAAGTATTTATAATTAAATAACACATAAAAAAACTCCAATATACTTAAACAAATTAAACTCGTAATTTACATTTTTATTATTTTCCGGGGGTAAAATTTAATATCTAATCATATCATGCATTATTATATTAACCGTTGTTTCTATGTATATGCGTACATGTATGTGCGTGCGTGGGTGTGTATGTGTTTGACTAATATTTACCCTACCGCATTTTGGGCATTATACTTTACGAGTACCTTTGCGGTACTCTACACCGCTTCCTAGTGCTAGGTCCCATGATTTTCTCTTCTGTCTTTTTCTCGCTTCAAATGACTCAGTCTGTCCACCATACTCGTGACGTAATAAATTACTGTATTCTATGCTCTCGCAAGGAGAGTAAACAACTCCCAAT
Source organism: Torymus texanus (assembly GCA_036873485.1). Lineage (NCBI taxonomy): Eukaryota > Metazoa > Arthropoda > Insecta > Hymenoptera > Torymidae > Torymus > Torymus texanus. Next base: position 9,289 of record JAYJLV010078910.1, read on the forward strand.
GCCTTTGGAAGAGGCATCCCCATCATAGAGCCTGAAATTGTAACCTCTTTTCCCAAAGGTCTTCAGCCCTCTGTATACCTCTAGTCTGGCGCACTAAACATCTGCTCGAATAATTTTCCGGGAATATGCAATATACGGAGCGTCCGATATGAGAATGGGTCATCCGGAGGTTTTTTCCATTATAAGGAGTACTAACATCTGCACCTTCCACTGTGTCGAGAAAGTTCCTGCACTTCTATCTATAGATGAAATAAGGACGCTATCCAGTCTAGAAGCCTTCCTTATAACAATCTATCTTCACTTCGATTTTAATAATCTCTGTTGGTTCGGCAGTGCCAATGTTCTCCGTTATGTCAGTGTCAGCTTGCCATTCCCGATGTACTGGAAACAAATGTTGGACCAATTTGTCAAGGAAAATTGAATAAGGTTGTGCTTTTGGATTTGATTTTGTTTATGACTATATTTTGTATAATCGTTCCCCAGGTTCTACGGTTCACTTTCTCACCGAATAGAACTTATTTCTTCTACTCCTAGCTAGCGGTTAACTCTATACATGCCGCGGTACATAAACTCCTCTCCTATGGTTCAGAATCCTACCTCGAAGACACTATTTGCGTATTGTTGCAATGTCCTCATTTCATCAGGGAACTCGTAGGCGATCGTAACGATTCGCCTTCTTAACCCCTTAACTGGCAATGGATCATATATATTGTCACGTAGGTTCCTTTATTAGTTGATGATAATTCGAGAGAGAGAGAGAGAGGGTCGCACGGCTGCTCATTCCCGACTGACGAAGGCAGTCGTTCTTTCGACTTCCTCCATCCGAAAACGTGTGGAGGGAGGCCGGATGCTCCGGAACGAGAAATGCAAAAGCTGCGCTTTTGCTAGTCCCCGAAACACCAGGTGACGGCCGACGTCGACACAAGATCATTTATCCGACGCCGCGCTGGAGCGCGACACGTACCGGCAGACTGCAAGTCTGCCTTATACGTGACAATATGTACAAATTTTTATATTGTAAATATAAAAATGTTTTAAAAAATTGTAACTGGAAAAATAATTTATCCGAAAAAAAACTCAAAATTTATGTTTTCAACCCCTTAGGGGTTCGGTATGTAAAAACTAACATTGGGAATGAAATCAGCGACCCCAAAAACCCTTATAGACAATAGTTTTGTGTAACTATAGACTTATTATTTACGGCTACCAGTTTTGGAACGAAAAATTGTAAAAGTCGCACCAGTTAAGGGGTTAAGGTCATATATGCTGCCTTACTGAACGGTTGATGCTGATATGCAAGCACTCGGTGATCACTGCCGGTATACCGATCACTGTTTCGCCAATTTTTATATCAATAGCCAATGCATTATTAAATATTGCTTGTATTTGCCTGAATGTCCTTTTGGCCAGTGTAATAAACATAAATAAATACATAAAACCACCACGTTTTTAGAACTTCGTACAATAATAGTACCAGTGACATTATTTATAATTAAAAAATTTCTAATTATAGAATAAATTAAATATCGTTTTAAAAAGTGATTTTATAAGTAAGTACAGCGCCCTTTTCATATTAGTTCTGTGAAATGGGTATCTTGCGTCTGATCGTGCAAGTTGGATGTGTGTATTTGTACGTATCATTAAATTCTAAATGTAATTAAATCATAAGATTTAATTAACTTTTAGTGTTTATCATTTAAGAGATTTTTAAACAGTAGTTGTATACATTGCAAAGGCTGTCACATTTTAATGCGCATGATTATATATGCGTCTTATTATTTCTTTAATTTTTTGAAAATCTAAATATTACTTTTTATTGTAAATTAAAAAAATTATCTTGAATTCATAAAATCAAAAAATTATATATTATTTCCTAAAATAAAATAAAAACGGACTTTCGTGAGCATGAGCAAATAATATAATAACAATTTTCATTGATTTATTTAATGTAAATATTAAGATAGGATTTTAGTAAAAAATTTTCTTTTAAGATACAAATAAAATGAATATTATGGTTTAAAAATGTTTCGGGAAACTGTTAGGTAACTACAAAGATACTAATCTAAAAAATTGTACTTAAAAAAACGTTGGTATAATTAAAAAAACAGCCTGTATTTAAAATTCTCATTGAAAATAAACAAATTAACTGGTATCAATCCAAGAGTCAATTATGTAAAGATAAAGATATTTATATTTTACATATCCATACAAACTTTCCCACAGTCACAGAAAAACGTTTTATTTTTTAATAATAGATGAATTTACATCAAATATTCTAAAAACATTTTTAACACATTTTGTCCACTTTTGTTTTCCCGTTCCAAAGTTACCTGTCTAAAGTATTAAAAAAAAATGTAATAACAGAAAGACAATATTTACACTGAAAATAATAAAAACTACTTTCCATCCGCAAATACGCCCCGAGTCAATTACCAAAATCACGAATTACCGCACCGAAACACTCAAATAACTCATCGTTATTTCGTTCACGTCTCTTAGCGAAAAACTATCAAAAGAGACAACACTGCGCGCGCACACACGTATAACACACATGACGTATTCGATGATACTTTCCCCTTCCACCAGACAGCGGAAAATCTCGAGGTCTTCGTATAAGAGATCGGCTCGCCGGCGAGTTAGTTCAAAGTGCCTTTCGCGTCGATCATGAGTGGAACGCGTTGTCTTCGTACCTTTGGGCTCTACCTCCTTGTTGCTGTTGTTGCCGCCTCTGCTGAAGGTGATTAGAATTTTTATGTGGATATATATTTTTGAAAGTCGGTTTGTGTGCGCTCTGTCTCTGTGTGTGTGTGTGTGTGTGTGTGTGTGTGTGTGTGTGTGTATATATATATTTGTGTAGTGTGCGAATTGTGTGTGGTGAAATTGATCTGTTTGCGCGGCGTGACAGAGATCCTTGCGAAAGGTCGAGCGATGGATGTGTGTCGTGTGTTACGACTTGTGCCGAGGACATGCCGAAAGTTTGAATTTAAAGAATTATATTAATGGTTTCTATGGAAATTCGATGAAGTTGAGTTTTAAAGAATAAAACTAGATTTTACGTTCGGTTTTAAAAAATATAAATTGTAATGTAGTTATAAGTATGTGAATGTTTTCGACTTTGTATTTGCGGGTTTCTATTTAGTTGTTCAACTGTTTGACGTACTTTTTCACTAAACTACATAGTTTCACTAAACTGTGAATACAAGAGTTGTTTGTATTATCTAAAATGTGCTTGAAATGATTTTAGTTTAGTTATCTTAGTTGCCTTTTGCTATTAAAAATACAATTTAAAAAGTGTTCATATAATCAGAAGTTTTGTGCAAAAAATTAATTTTTTCAACCTCATTATAGCGAATTCTAAATATTCTAATGTAGTGGGAAATTATTATGTAATGGAAAATTTATTAAAGTCATTATCGAATTAGTTTAAAAATGAAATCAGTTTTTTTATCAAAAAAAAATATTCATTTATTTATTGTTTATAATTACTGTAAGCATGTACATCCAAAAATACTAAACGGATGTTATACCTTTCAATTTTGATAGTTAATTTTGTTGGGACTCAACCTATATTTTAAAGCAAGATATATCATGCAAAAAAATTTTTCTGAGAAGATAAATCGAGATAGAAGTTGTTAAACCGCTTTTATGTAGGGGTACAATATTTTCAATATTTCACACTTTCAATCCTTATTATAATTTTTCTTTAAAATTACTTGACAGATTTTCATCAGGCAGACCATAAACTCGTTTTTTCGTATAGTCCAAACAGTTGCAAATATAAAAAATGTTTTGAGTAAACAATTTTTAAATACCAAAAATCAAAAAATTTCAAAAAAATGTTAAATTGAGCAGTTAATTGTGATTTTTCAAATTTAAAAATGACTCACTTGAATGGTTTAATATTTGCCACTGTTTGGGCCATAACTGTAAACAATACAAAGAAGTGTTGTTCCATAAAATCCATAGAGCAGTTCCAAAAAAAGTTACAACAAAGTTAAAATTTGAAAATGCTGTACCTCTGTACACAATGGGGTTACCTTACCCCATTCCTCAGAAATAATGTATTTTTTAAATAATGTATTTCTTTTTAAATATAAGTAATTAAGTTTCCTTCTTTCTCGACAAAATTATAAATAAAAAATTCAAAAATACTTTGATTACTGTCCATATTAACCGGTTAATTGGTAGATTTTTCCAGTTTTCATACCAGAACTGATATGAGCAAATTATTCATCAAAATGTGCAACAATTTGCAAGCGTATGAAATCGGTACTAAGACCAATTGTATGGAAATCGATTGAAAATTGAGAAATTTATTCAAAATCGTACACATATCACACAATACCAGAAGCGGTACGATTTTTTGTTCTACGTATATATAATATAACACTAGTTAACTATTTAATAAAGATCTCTTAATTATATTCGTAAAAAACCGCTTGGTTACTCAAGTAATAGTAACTTGGTTCACAATAATTTATTTCTAAACGAGTAATAAAATTATGCCAGCTATTGCGAAGCTGATTATTATGACTCATTTTGTGATAATGTTTAAAAAATCGAACAATGCTTGTCAACATGTTGAAAAGTTATAGGATAATGGATAGGAGAAAACATTCGTGATAATAATAACTTATTCTAATTAGAGTGACTCTAACAGTAATTACCACGTACTTACATACATTATGTATGAAAACTAGAAATGATGATGTGAGTAATACTCATATATTTTCTGTTTACTGTTACTATACGAGAATGAATTAACATTACTTTTTTATTGGATTTATAAGTAACCAATTTAAATAATAAACGTTATGATATAAAAATAAATTAACTTTTTTCATGTCTTACATCACTTACATTTATTTTTAATTGCATAGTTGAATGTGTGTAGTGGCAAGTTTTTTCATAAATACTTATCGACGGTCTCTACGAAGACTATCACTCCTGAACTATTTCCGACGAAAAAAATTACACTTCGATGTATGCTGACGAAAACTATTATGTCTGTTTTCATGCCCTCGAAGACTATCACTCCTAAAATATTTGCGGCCAAAAAAATTACATTTCGATGTATGCTGACGAAAACTATTATTTCTGTTTTCATGCCCGCGAAGACTATCACTCCTGAACTATTTGCGACGAAAAAAATTACACTTCGTGGACTACGTCCGCTCCAGGACATAAAGGATCGACTCAAAACTCGTACTTTGTTGAGAAGTGATAGTCTTCGCTAGCACTAAAACCAAACTGATAGTTTTCGTCTCCA
>JAYJLV010078941.1:3281-14553 GCA_036873485.1 Torymus texanus
GTCTTCATTGCGTTTTTCTCTACTATAACCTCGTTGATCGCTTCACGCAAATCATTGAGGTTGATAATAGCGTTCGGTGGTAAGTACTGGCAAAACATAAGAATGTTGCGAAAAAATCAAATTCACATATTTAAGATCGTTACTATTATTTTGCACAACTTGATCCCAAGGATAACAAAATTTTTAAATATTAATATTCTACTTGTAAAATTTATCGATCTAATTTTTATGCCAGATTGTTAGTTTTTGTGTGTTCAAAACGATCAAAAAGTTTCTGTGAATAGTAATTTTGTTTACTGTTTTTCCAGGCCAAAAATTTTACAGAAAAGGTCAAAAAATTCGACAAGTCTCCGTTAAAAATTGAAAAAAGGCCGTTACCAACCAAAAAAGTTTGTCAAATATGCATTACATCAAAAAATTATGTCTACCTAACCGACAGATAAAAAAACAAATCTACAAAGAATATCTTCGGTTTGTGTAAGATCGCCCAATGTACAACATAGCCTAACTCTCCCCTACCCTCAAATACGAAAGCGTACGCTTGTGAAAATCTGTGACTGGTTCTCAGCTGATGATGAGAGAATCTCAACTTGAATTTGTATCGAATTCGATTGTAATTGGGAGTGCATATAGCACAGGTTCGTTTGCAGTGGTAATATAATACCGTAACATATAAAGAGACTGTCACCTAGATCCAAATTTAAAAAAATGTTATTTTTTTTTTTTTTTTTTTAAAAAGTTTTTTTCAATTTTTGGTTGGGTTTTAATACATTAAACAAAGACTTGAACTATGAGGATGGAATTTGCAATGTTTGAAAAATATTTAAGAATTTTTTCGAGTTTATCGGAATAAATGGTAGATTGTTAAAAAGTTTATTACATATTAAAATTAACAGGCGCCAACAAATTTTCCACAAGAAAAGGATTAAAGGTGAACAGAAGAGCTAAAATAAACAGTTAAAATCAAATAATTATGTAACATTTACATTTTATTGTTTGTCATATTTAAATAAAAATTTTAGACACAGTTCTTGTCCAGGCGCTGCGAACATACAAGATATATATACCGACTAGGAGACTACTATTTGCAGTTCAAAGATTATTGGGCAAAGAACTTTAGGGCATGTTTTGGGATGCGAAAATCTGAAGAAAGCTACAATAATAAATTATAATTTCTAAAAAAATACGAGTTATGAAAATTTTAAGTCTTATTTAAAGAAAATATTAAAAAAGGACTATTCTTCGAATAATCAAACAATCTAAAAAATCATATGGGTAACTTCAAAAATAGAAAATGAAACTAAAAAATAAACTTTTACAGAATTAAAAAATATAAATTTTCGCGAAAGCTATTATAGTTCACAGGTATGTAAAGAAAATGTGCTAAAAACTGGTAAAACTATGTTTCTTCATTTGACTCATATTTTAGTGCATTTTCTTTGCTCGACTTCAAATTACCATACCTTTTACAAAAATTAATATTTTACAATTTAAAAAAAAATGAATGAAAGCTCTTCTCTTTTTTTTTAAACTACATAGAATTGAAATATCCATAATTTGAATTTCTTAGGGCGTTACACTATTAGTATTTGAATAAAAATTACTATGTGGCAGATAGTACACTCTTCTAGTGAGTTTAGCTTGTCAGAGCAATACTTTATTTTTAACAGATGACTTAGTGCTTGACTCTTAAGACTTCCTGTATATTTGTGAGAGTATCCCCCCCCCGTCAATAACTAAAATAATAATTTGACGAGTAATTGTTGTTCATATGATGATAACATTGAGGAATAAAAACTTAATCGTAAATTATCCAATAATTCAAGACTCTCCAAAATAATTTGTATATTGACGTTCTATTTTAATGAATGTCAAGAAGATGTGTTTCGTGTAAGTCGACTTTCACTTTTCGCTTATAAAAGAATAAGAGTGAAGTATTATTCATTATTTTTCTCGTTAAAATTTTGTAGATATTTCAAATTAAAAATAAATACCCATCACTATTATAGCATTGATAATAATTGATTGATTTAGTTTTAATTTTATCGTAACGAAGTTCTCGGGAAATTAATTTTCTTCAGTTATTTTATTGAAAATTGTTATTCAAACTCATTTTTATATGATGTATGTATGTCTGTATGTATGTACAAAAACTTCTATTTACATTATTATATCGAAACAATAATCGAATCCAATTACAAACGATAGTATACCTTCATCTAGTCACACAAAGGTCATAGTCCTACTTTAGGATTGATCCGTCCAAAAATATAAAAATGTGAGCACTGCAATTAAAATTTAAAAAAAAATTGATTTTCGGTTATAACTTCACAGGAGTTAACTTTCGACAGAAACAGTAAACACAAAAGTTGTAGATAATGATATGACAAAACTTTTCGCTATCGAATATTTTCTTGTACAATTAATTCCTGATGAGCTAAAACACAAAAAATGAACGATTTTTGGCAATAATCGCACAGAATATCAGTTTACTTTTATTATTATAAATATTTGAAGTATTGTAATTTTCGCTCTGGTGAAAATATAATATTATCTTGAGAATTGCAGTGGTGACTATAAGGTAAAAATGAATTTTTTACATAGATCGGGGGGTGGTGCGACAAGCGAAGCGTGGAGCGGAGGAGGGGTTGGCGTCTCATGCGCAGCGAGATACGCAGGGGTCACACCCATCTAGTAACAAGTCCACACTTTGTGATTAATTTATTGCAATGCATTGCTTATTTCCATATTTCTTTATTTTATTAACAAATGTGAATATAACTTTAATTGCAAAACAATATTTATGCATTTTTCTAAATAAACTAGGGGGCTATGTCCCCTTGCGTGTCTCACTGCGATTGACACGCCAATCCTCCTGCTCCTTGCTTCACTCGTTGCATTACACCCCGCTTTATGTAAAAACGAAGTTTAAGAAGAAGGTCAAGAAAACTTTGGTTTTACATTATAGGTACGTGACCGCATTTCCCAGGATTACCTTATATTTTCACCAGAGTGAAAATTGCAACACATCAAATACAAATAATAAACAAAAGTTTTGTTATATTATCTACAATTTCTATTCAAAAACTTTTGTATAAACATGTGTGATTATTACCAATAATCGTTCACTTTTGACTTTATTAGCAGTTTAAAATCAATTTTATGAGCTTAGTTCACCAGGACTTTATCGCACAAGAAAATGTTTAATAGAGAAAAGTTTTGTCATATCATTATCTACAACTTTTGTATTTAACATTTCTATCTAAAGTCAAACCGTGTCATGTTATAGCCAAAATTGCCCACTTTTGACGTTTTTAGCAATTTAAAATCGATTTTATTAAGCTCATCAGGAATTGATTTTACAGGAACATGGTAAATAGAAAAAGTTTTGTTTTAATATTATCTACAATTGTTATGTTTAATATTTTTATGTAAAGTAAAAATCTGTAGAGTAATAGCCAAACAGCGACGTTTTTAAAGGGTTTTAGCTGTTATCGGCTGTTATTTTGAAAAATATTGCTCACAGAAGAAAATTTTTAGAATAAAAAGTTGTGATTTAATTAATTTTAGCAGATGCATGTGTGAAATTAATACTAAAAATAAATTTGCAATGATAAAAAATCAATTTTTTGAAAATTTTAATTCTGCTTGCATTTTTTATTTTTGAACGAATTAATTCTAAAGTAGGACTGTCACCTAGACTACAAAGGTGTATTATTATTTGTGATCGGATCAACAACGACAATCAGTCGATCAATCGACTCAATTCCGATGGAAAACAGTTTTTATACAATAAATTATGGATTTTTGAGGTTTTACAATTTTCACTCTAGTGAAAATATAAGGTTTTCCCGAGAAGCGGTCGTGCTTAAACTGACAGGAAGATTGACAGATGCAACATTAGCGTCACACGAAGTAGCAGCGGTATATATAGCAGCCTTAAATTACTTTAGAGAAATTCTCATTATAAGTTAAAAATTATTGTGAATTTGCTGATATCTCTGCATAAAATGGACTTAAGAACTTCCAATACTTAGCTTATTTTATATAAAATAATGTATGTTTATTACATATTAATAATCGAGTTGTAGGCAGTGCTTGCCTGCTGAGACGATGTTGAGGCGATGCTCCCCCGGTGCCAGTCCCTGAATATTCTACAAGGGAGTGTTTCGAACTTGGTACATAAATTCATCTATAAATGGATACAAAGAAAAATGTTTTTGTAAACTTTTTATAACAACATTTGTTATTTTTATAGTAGTGTTCGGACACACTCAACATGTGAAAATTTTACTTTTTAAATAATAATTTTTATTATTTTTGTAGCAAATTTTACTATTTGACATAGTAATTTCTATTATTTTTGCAGCAGTCATAAAAAATACTATTTCAAATAATAAAATTTGCTACAAAAATAATAAAAATTAATATTTAAAAAGTTAAATTTGCTATGAAAATCTTATAAATTACTATTTACAACAAGTAAAGAGTTTGTCCCAGTGTTATTATAAAAATAATAAATGTTTGTTATAAAGAAGTAAAGTTTACACAGAAATTTTTCTCCGTTGATGAATAAAGGTGTAAAAGAAGCGGATGAGAAGATGGGAATCAAAAGTGATACTAAGAAAAAACGAGACAAGCCTCATAAGGGAAAAATATATACAAACAATTATTAAATTCTTAACAAAAAATGTCTTTTATTATCTCAATAAAACGTCAGGATTGCCGATGATCATCTACATGATGTTCGGGCTTAATATATTATACAGAAGGTCACGAGACATCAGCGTATGCACCCATACACACACGCACGCGCGTTAACATTTTAGAAAAATTATGTATTTTGGTTGATAATGTGCTAATATTTTTTATACAATCATGACGCTTCGTCTAGAAGTAAGCAACATAAAAAATGACTAAAAATAGTTTGAAAATTAATGTGTCCGTAAGTCTGTTGTGAAACATGTGCGTTTTTATACGATCTATCCTGTAAAGTAAAAATACTAAACTTTCTTCAAAGTACCAAGTTACAATCTATGTATAATACATACGAGCATATTCTCCGTAAGTACAGCTGTAATGCACACTCCACTTACAGTATCTTTGTAGTTCCCAGACCTTCATTGCAGTGAAGTTTCCTATATTCCTCTTCAGCGCTCGTAAATTCGTCTGCGCCGATTGCATCTCGCTCCTGCGAAACTTCACGCCGATATATACACCCGCACATTGCGTTTTACGCGACTCGAAAATAACCGTCGTCGCACAAAGACATCTGAAATCGGCGGCCCGGTACAATTCAGCGAATGCTATACGGTTATATATCTCATAAAAGGCGAGTAGTGGGCGAGTGATCTACGAAGCGCGACGGCACGGGGCATCGTAAACGTGGATTTATCGGCGTTGGGTGTGATCGTGGGTTACAAAAGAAGGTTTGAGAGCGTATGGTTACACTGGGATGTTAGCTAAAGGGTTGGAGATGTATTTTATGACGAATTGGACGAAATTAGCATATAATGGCTAAAAAATGTTTGAATAATCGTTTCATAAATCAGAGAAAAATGGACAATTTTTAGCAGGGTTATGCCTGGACTAACAGAAAGTTTAAGTAACAAGTTTGGCATTATCTTTTCTTTTATTTTGTATTTACAAGGATACCACGAGACCTCAGGAGACTTTGGGGAAATGTTCTACATTAAAAATACAAATACCCGTGTTTCAGGATTTTTATCAATGGCCCTTCGGTCTGGACTTACAGGGCCTGATATCTGACATCTTGAAAAATCAAGTCCCTCTTCAAACCAAAATAACTCTCGAATTACTATGTTTATCGTAATTTTACCAATAGAAAGATGAGATTACATCCTTCCATTTAAAAAAAAAGTTTATGCAAAAATTCTATCCGTTCAAAAATTGTGCTGATATATAAAAACTTCTTCTAAATATTTACAAATACTTGAAATTTTGATTTTTTTATTGAAAATGTTTTTATAACATTATCATTATATTTTTTGAATACACAGAAATTTTTGCATAAACTCTTTTTTCAAATAGAAAGATTTCATCTCAGCTTTCTATATTATTGATGACACTGATATTATGATAAACATAGTATTTTGAGAGTTATTTTGGTTTGTAGAGAGACTTAATTTTGTATACGAGCTGGGAATTTCGTTCACGTGTATACGCTGCACCTATTGATTTACGTTCAAATGCCTTTATTACGGCGTCTAAATTTTCATTTGAACTTTTGACATAATGGTAGATAGTTCCCAGGAAAGTATGTTTTGGTTTTGCGTAATTTATTCTATTTATTTACTTTCAAATATTTTCTACCAGGCAATTATGTTATTGACTCAGGCGATAAAAGTTGAGTATATCAGCCCCTTAACAACTGCAACCTGCTTAGCTGGTGCCAGGGCCTTTGTGACTGCAACCGAGCGAATCAGTGTCGAACTGGTCCCTTCCTAGTCTACGAAATTAACGAAATTAAACAAAAACCTAAAGATAAAATTTAATCTGCTTCCTCTAATACTATAATGGTAATCTTATCTGCAAATATTTTTCTACCATGCAATTGTGTTATTGACTCAGATGATAAAAGTTGAGTATGACACCCCCTTAATAACTGTAACCTGCTTAGCTCGAGCCAACGCCTTTGTGATGGCAACCGAGTGAATCGCGGTGTCAAACTGATCCTTTCCTAGCCTACGAAATTAACGAAATTAAAAAAAAATACCTACAGATAGAATTTAATCTACTTCCTCTAATACTTATTATAATCTTATCTGCTCCACTTTAATTAATGCAAAAAATTTTTTTAATAAATAAATTATTTTTTATATTCTAAATTAATCGTATCTTCCTTAATAAAACTGCTATCAATAAAATAAAATTACCAGCAAACTGCTCCTAACCTATAGTAAATTTCTCCATCGTCAAATTTTCTAAAATCATTAAACTTTTTAAAATAAAAAATAAAAACGGTTTTCTAGGATTTCCAAGTATACTCCGCATGCACAGGACGAATAATATTGGGATATCACACTGCGCATGCGCAGCCTTTAAAATGACGGGCTAAATGAACAAAGATTTGAATTTTACTTCAATATTAGTTTTAATTTTCGGAAATCCGATATGGTATTTACTTGTATCGTAAATTTTTTTTAACATCTACATTGATCTGTGTGGAAATTATTTTGGAATCATTTCCATACGCAATTTTCTTATTTTATATGGGCTATAAAACAACATAATTTGTCAGAATATAAGTTTTAGAATCTAACGCTTTTCTCTGTTCTTATAATACACAAAAATAATTTAAAAATAATATTTTTTAAAGCATTTATTACGAAATTACATAAAGAAAATAAAAATCACACAAATAGAGGCTACAATTTTATTATTACAATTGTAGCACAAAAAAAAAAAAATTAATCGATTACTTTATATACGCTATTCTGTGCCAGCAACGTTCTTGTAGATTTACGCGAAGTGAGGCTGCGTCTATGAACGTACTAATTTGACTATGAACGTACTCCATGTAGGATTCGCATTTACACTGGAACACCATACGCTGCAGTTGATACTGCGCAAGGTGCTGCCGTAGAAGACTGCTATTGACGCACTCGTTAGCGTCAATGAGCTCCTTGTTTTTGTCTCCAGAGAAAGATTGACGTTAATTCTGAAAAAAATATATTTAACATTAACAAAAAACTATGTTCCTAAATAATTTATTATACATTTTAATTACACAAATTCGACCATATTTACAGGCTCACCAATGTAATGCTTTTCGTCAAATTGAACACGGTAACATACGTCTTTCAACCGATTTATATTAATTATTTTAACTGAATCAGATATATTTGCATATTTATGAATAAAAGTTAATGTACCTTTGGGTACGGCTACTGAAAAGGGGTTCACTGTAACAAATTTTTGTACGCAGGTGTAGCTTTCTCCAGGATATTGACAAACTTTTTTACAATTGCAATTTGGAACGTGTATAAAATTGTGAACGGTGCCTATGTTTAAAATGTAATTATTACGATAAGATATAGTGTGAGAATTGGTTCGCAAAGTATTATTGATATAAGACGTAAAAAGAACTTTATTTTTATATAATTTTTTAAATAAATAAACATTACTTCCTTGTAAGCCATATGTTATTAAAAATTGCTATACATTAACATTTGGAATTTTTCGTGCTTGTCCAACAATGTACATTGAATCCCCAATTTTTTTCGTGAGGCACAATTTTCATTTTGTAGATAAAAGATCTTCACATAAATTGTATGTTAAGGTATTCGGTGATAGCCATTCATATTTTAATGTATGTACTTTCACATACATCTACGATAATATTAAAAAGCCAAAATGTCCGTCCGTCCATCTGTCTTCCCTCCGTATTCTATAGTATACTAAATAATAAATAAAGGGTTAAGTAAATGGTTAAAAAAAGGGTTAAAAATGGGTTAAAAAATGGGTTTAAAAATGGGTTAAAAAATGGGTTTAAAAAATGGGTTAAAAAATGGGTTGAATATAGGGAAAAAAATGTCAAGTTATTATTATTATTAAGTACTATTATTATGATTATTATTATTATTTTTCAAAAAATTCCTCTCTGTATTGAGACTGCGTACAGAGTTGAGACTGTCACATTGCTCGCATTAATCTTTTGGATTTGAATTTGAATTTTCATTATCATGTGCAATGTTTATGTTTATTAAATATATTATATATACATACTTTTAATATAATTTCCATACGTTGAATTTTGCGAAACATTACATGTTGATCGTTCGCTTATATCAAGAGGTAGTTTAAATGCAGTATGAGCCGTTTTTCCATTGATTAACAAATTAGCAGCAATTCCAGTCCAAGCAACTGCTAATTCTTGATAATTTTTATTATTTAAAAACAAGATCAAAGTATTTAATAAATAACTTTTTCCAGTTCCACCAGGACCGTCAATAAAAAATAGTTTTTTTTCATTATCGCCAGAAAAAGCTGTAGTTATTTCGGTAAATATTTTAAGTTGACAATCGTTTAACGATTGAATTTTTTCACAAGTTTATTGTCATTAATAAGAGTAGGTGTACATATGTCATCTTCTATGTCATCATTATATTTCATTAATTCATTAGAAATATTCTGGTAATCTAAAATTTTGTATTGACAAACCATTAAGTGATAATGAATTGTTAATTAATTTCAATGCATTCCTTTCAGCAATTATTTCATGTATTTTTGGATTTATAAAATACATTGAAGTATGCTCAGTCGGTAGAGCTTGAGAGAGCGTGAGGGATTTATAATTATAGGAAAATAAATTAGAACAAAACAATTACTTACAGATAAATAATAAATTATTATATCGACGGTAGAGCGTGTAAAACAAATAAAAAAAAAATCACCCGCGAAAATAATTATTAACAATAATAAAAAAAAGGAATTAAAATCAATGGAAAAAAAGGAAGATGTGCGCGGGTCTCGTGTGGAGAGGTTTCCTTGCCCTTTCCCCTTCGACTCCAAAAGCAAGTGGAGTCGACCCCGTATGCCCTGGAGCGGACGTAGTCCGCTCTGAGCGAGGGAAAGGGGGACTCCTTTTGCCAGTAGCGGCGGGAGTCGGGCGAGGTCCTCTCCAAGAGTTATTTCTTTCCAATGGGGATTGCAGGTCATAGTTAAAAATAAATCGGGTTTGCCGAAATTTTGACATATAGTCATCGAGTCTAAAAAAATTTTTTGTATAGCACGGGGACTTCCCGTAAATGATGAAGGTAAAATAACCATTTTTCCAATTACAAAATTTGAATTTGCTGCTTTATTGTATACATAATCCACTAAACCTTTATACATCTCTGTTCTAAAAGAATCTGGCTCTTTTCTAATATAATATAATCTACAACTTTCAATTTTTGTCCAAGCGTCAACAATAAATTACTGAGTAAGTTTTCTAGCACTTAAACATGGATTGAAATTTTCTCTAATAGTTAACTTGTAACTATAATATTGTAATGTAGTAAGTTTGTTTTTTTTTTGCCATTTTTATCATAACATGTCAAATTTGGATGCCAACCAAATTCGCCACGAGGAAACAATAGCAGATAAATCATTAGATCAATATGTTGACTAATAATAGGTATCCTACATGCATCTGAACTTTTAGAATAAATAAAAATATCTCGTTCGTTCTGAGAAAGACCGTCTTCTTCAACATAAACTATTGCTACTTCATTACAAGTTACAGCACCATTATTCTTCTTATCAATAGTATTGTTGTTTCTATCCATGTACATTTTAACTTCTTTCGGTAATAAACCAGATTTCTCTGCTTTTTTATATTCTTCCTTTTCTATCTCATGCATCATTTTATATGCCATAGAATATGGATTAATAGTACGAATTAAATTATCTAATTCGGTCAATAATGATAGTGAACATTTTCTACTATTTTGATTTTGAAGTCTAATGTTATTAGCTAATTCGTTATCTATTACATACAGTTGCCCATATTTACGAAGTTTTTCACTTTCTGGATTTAAAGAATAAGAATTATGATATGTTTGACCGCAAATACGAAAAACTTGCGGGCCTGCAGTAGAGTAAGTTATTAATTTTGCTCCAAAACTTGCAAATGCCAACAAATTATTACATATTCTGATGTTATTCATAAAATTTTTACTATTCTTAGTGTTACTTATCATGACTTGTTTTAGTTGTTCCGGATATAAGTCTTTATTATCAAATAAAACTTTACCATTATGACAACAATTAGTAAAACATTTCTCAGTATTCATTTCACAAAGAAAATGTTTCGCATCACAATATATACATAATTTATTCATTTCTCCTAAATAATTTTCAGTAATATTGTTTTCATCAAAATCATTATTTGCTATAAGACCAATTTTGAACTTTTTTATAGTGATAGTTTCTTTTTTGCTTCTATTCGATTTTAGAACTATATTTTTTTATTAATATTTTTACGCGATTCTTTTTTCCTCAATGCTTCTTTTTCTTTCTGCTCTATAGAGTCATTTTTTCGTGATTCTTTTTTTCGAAACGCATCTTCTTCCTTCTGTTCAGCAGATGCATTACTTCGTATTTCTTTTTCGAAATACTTCTTTTTCCTTGCTCTAGCTCTCTCTCTCTCTCTCTCTCTCTCTCTGGTGGTGGAAGGCTCCGCTGGCTCACAAGCTAACAGCCTAAAAACTGCACGTTCGGCGGTGCTTTTTTATGAGCCTGGAGCTCTTTACCGTGGTGACACAAT